>JAVSIQ010000155.1:0-194336 GCA_038502775.1 Hippodamia convergens
CGAAGGAATCTGAATAAGAAAAAACAAGTTTGCAATCAGTACTTGACAATATATGTATAGCCGGGAATAAATGGTATTTAACCCAATATTTTTACCATCAAGTGTTGGGAGAGATGCGGCCTCAAGAAGTAGGTACCTAGTTGTGAATTTTTCAGTTACGTCATAAAAAAACCATCTGGTATCATGAATTTAAGCAGATAAGCAGAATTTTTTTTTGCACGCTCATCGCTTTTTGTGAATAAAATATGTGTAAATAAATTTGAATAATGAACCAAAAAATATTCAAAGTGAAGTTTAAGGTATGTACTGCCTCATAAAAAATTACAACAAAAATTTTATGAACAGAAACCACCGCACGAAGGACAACAAGTGTGAGAGAAAATTAGAGATAGTGACCACAGAATATCGGAAGTCATAACAAAAATCGTTCAAAACACTAAATACATCCTCAATTCCTAACACTAATTGCAATATCTTTATTCATTCCCTTCGGACATATAGCAAATATGTATGGAACGCTGCAAAGAGATCGAAATCGCCAACTCAAATAAAATTAGGAAATTTTTTCAAAATTGTTTCTTCAATATGACAGATATAGGTCAAAACCGTTTCCCCACTAAATTGGGAATCTGGTTTTTTCAAGAAGTATCTTAATTTATGACACACACTTTGACATACATTTTCTGTTTTATTCCCTAGTTATATTGCTTTTCTTTATTTCATGGAATCTGTAAGCAAAATTAAGGCTCATTTTCATCAAACGACATATATTTTCTGGAAATTTTGTTCCTGTTAGTCTGTGAAATGGACCCATGTTAAGGATGAGCAGTTTCAATATTATGAATCTCATACAAGTGGTCAGTAATTAACTTTGATTTTTCATCTACCCAACATTCAATCATGTATATTTCTTCATTTATGGAATCTGCTTTTTTCGTGAGAAATATCTTGTTTTATGATGCCTGAATTTTTGAGATACACCAAAGAATGAAACTGAACTAAATTAAAGAATGAAACAAAAAGTGTGTCTCAAGTTTCAAATATAATTCAAGGTATTTCTCACAAAAAAACGATTATTGAAAATTGGAAAATTAACTTAAATTTCACATAACTTTGATTTCCAATATTTACTCTTTTCACGGAATAAAAATAATAGATTTTTCAGAAAAAATATTTTCTCTGATGAAAATGAGACATGCCTTCGCTTACAGATTTCATTAAATAAAGAAAAGCTACAAACTGAAGAAACAAACAAGTAGTATTTCTAAAAGTTTCGAGCAACATCAAGATACTCATCATGAAAAACCAAACTCTATAAAATCTACTCAATTGAATGTTCGGGATAGATGGAAAAATAGTAAATTACTCCTCACTCTGTTGAAATTCATCATTTTGAATTTTTTTTACCGAAACAAATATAATACCATAATATGTATAACGGTTTCCTCTTATTCAATGTCCAGTTGGAAAATTTTCGATGGAACATATTTATGGTGACATTTCGACTCCAACTCTTCTCAAAAATACAAACAAGGTCCAATTCAGAATTCACGTTCGAAATGTCGTCCATTCGGTTCCAGACATATCGATCTTGACCAGACTGCGTTGTCTAAAGACTTTCGTTAGGATCTGAACTATGAAAAACTTTACATACTTTGATTCGCAACTGTTCTATATTTCGTTCGCGTAAACTTTTTTCTTAATTATACCCCATAAATAGTAATCTAGTGTGGGGAAGATCTGGAGATCGAAGCGGTCGAAGAAATCGACCCCTATTTCACCAGCAACATTCCTCGAATATTCTTGACGAATATTCTCTCTTGTTTTCCCTATACCAATCATTGAATTTTCGACTAGGATTTCAAATGAAATATTTGAGTTGGTCATCTGTGACAAGGAAGAATACAGATAATTGAAATGCAGTTTGAACTTCCTTGACTTTGTTTCATTCGTTATTCCTTGTCGGGTAAATTTAGCTTGGTCAGACCGAATAATATGTTTCAAGAAGTTTTTGTGTTCTTGAATTCTCAGTAAAAATTCTTCACAAAAAATTACCATTAATTGGACGGGTAGTAGAAATTATCAATGAATAAGATTCTCTGATCTTCTAAATCATCAAAAGTTGACCGAGGATGAGTTTGATAATAACCCATTACGTCGATTTGTTTTTTCAATTACGGTAACGATTTTGTTTCTCCTGTACGGCAGGACCATGAAATTCCGCTGGATCCTGAGAAACTTCACTATCGTTATCTCAGGTAACTCGGGATATCTGATATCGAAATCGCACATATTATGTAAACAATTCTTGCGATTTCTTCATATATAACAGCTGTTTTGCAAAATAATAATTCTGAACATTTCATTTAGAGAAATGAACAACAAAGAAGGGCAGTATGCTCACAGGAATGAACATTTTCTGAGATATTTTCAGTGTGCTGAATTTGTAGTCGAAAATTCTGATTTCAATGTGTTGCGAGAATGAAATTAGTAGGAATGAAAATGTGATATTTTGACATGTGGTAATTTTTTTTCAGTTTCCATAAATTGTTTCCTGCTGCCCTTCAATGTTTCATACACACATTCAATAACTGGAAATATTTTGATTTTCTAAAAATTCATATTCATTTTAGTTGATACGGAATGGTAGTTTTTATAACAATTTCGCACATTTTCTGCTCTTCGTTTTTAAAATGAATAATTTGTCACTAATCATAAAATTTCATTGAAAATACGAGGTAAGGCATCTGGTTTCATCTATTTTTCATAGTGCGTTGTGGAAATAATAATTTGTTTTTGACAATTAGAGTGACACATTCCTTTATGTCAATAGTTGCAATTTAATTGGCTATGGAGAAATTTCGATGAATCAGCGAATTTATGTAGTAAAACAATTCATATTAAATTATTTCAGTTGTGCAAGTGCAAAAAAATTTTCGTCAGGAATTTAATGTGGAAAGACACGGAAGAATTCCAACATGCCAAAACATATTTAGGTGGGTAAGAGATTATGATGTTAGAGGGAATGTTGCATCAAATTTTTGTGGAAGTATGCGTAAAGTCAGAACACCCGAAAATATTGAACGGTGTGAGACAAGCTGTGATAAGAAGTCCGAATAGATTTGCATCTAGGCAGTCACTTGTGTTGCACATTTCCAACAAGACAGTGCGAAGAATTTTTAAAACGTAAATTGCACATATTAACATCGTTATTTTTCAAAATTTTGTTTCAATGAAATGTTTTTTGCTTTTATAACAAATTTTTTCAAATAGGTGACACCAAATGCCTAACCCGTTAGTTGAATGTATTCATAACATAGTAATTCTATTGTTAGAAGCCAAAATGAAAGAGCTATGGACAGAGAAAAATCAAATTAAATTGCAGGTGTCTGAGAGACACCACCTCACTCTTTATGGCAGTGAAATACCACCTCACCGGTTAATTTAACCAGTTGATTTAATTGATAATTGCCAATAAATTCAAAATACGATGTCCAAAGAAATTGATTTCCCACAATTGAAAAAACTATGCAATTCGAAGTAATTCCCTTTTTTTCACGCAAACATTATTTTCTTACGTTAATATCCCCATGGCTTCAAAAAAGAAGTTCTCGTTTGAAAAAATTTAGTGCTCACTTTTTCAAGTTCGCAGTTTGCCAACATTTACAAATATTTTTGAACTGTATAATGATTTGTTATCTAGAGGTCATGATAAAACTTGATGTTTATCTTTCACAAAAACCTAAAATCGAGAATCATCCAATAAAAAAATTTGTTTTTTGTTTTAGCGAAGCTCTATTTTCAGATGAATATTCATAATTTCACTTCTAGAGCAATTGCCTGGCCTATTATAAGAAATTTCACATTCGAACAACAGTATCAAACTTCAATCATTTTACCCTAAGAACGAATTCCTTATAGAATGCGACATCGCCAAACTTACGGGCTTCGAATAGAAGCGAGGCATGGCGGGATTCCTATAATCAGGGTTATATCTCCAGAATGTATATATTTATATACGGAACTAGTGGAGCACCACCTACAGGTGGATCCCGTGAACTAAGCGCGTATATATTGCGATATTATATGGGCGATATTCGGCCCAGGCGAAAATTCGTATACAGGGTGAGTCTTTGACTTGAACATATATTAAAACCGTAGATTCCTGAGGTCAAAAGAAACACTTTTTTCATCTTCCATTTTTTCCGATTCGTCTTCGTTGAAAAAGATACAGGCTGTCAAAAATCCATGAAAAAATGTAATTTTCAGTTATATTTCGCAAACGAATCGGTCAAATGAAGTATTCCTGATATTTTCTTGTAAAACCAGCCGTTTACGAGTAATTCCTTATTGAAAGAAAAAAATTATCTGAGAAATTCCATAAATTGGGTACTTTGGCTGAATGTACCTCTGTCGAAATTCAATTTTTGCTAGGTTGTCACGTTGAAAATCATCACGTTTAAATCCGAGAATTTATGTTCTGGAAGGACAAGGTTATTATGAATGGAAAGGGAAGCATTTTCGGCTGCGTAAGGTCGCGTAATACGTATATATATATATATATATATATATATATATATATATATATGGATAAGATTTATTGGACAAAACCCTCTGAAACTGAAATGAACCGTAGACAGCTGTTTCGGGCTTTCGGCCCTCATCAGTTTGGTGAGAAGTTGGAATCCGAAAACGCATAACGGAGTCAACACAAGGGAGCCAGACGCACATTGACTCCGTTATGCGTTTTCGGATTCCAACTTCTCACCGTACTGTTGAGGGCCGAAAGCCCGAAACAGCTTTCTACGGTTCATTTCAGTTTCAAAGTGTTTTGTCCAATAAATCTTATCCATTTATTTAACCGATCTCTCAATATTCATATCTTTCTTATATATATATATATATATATATATATATATATATATATATATATATTATATATATATACAGGGTGTACCAAGTTCGACGGCCTATTAAGCGTTTCTGGAGAACTTGACCTATTTGAAATCTGAAAATTGGGATTATATTATTTTTGACATTATCTACCGATCTAAAATATTCTTAGAGCCTGACCATACAGGGAGTGAAAAAAAATTTTCAAAATTTTTGTTTTTTTTTTTTTGTTTTCGAGTTTGATAGAGTATGCAATTCTGAATACATTCGTACTCAAATCGTTGCATTCGTCGAAATACTTTCCAAAATATCGAGAAAAAAGGAAGATAAGTGTATTCGGTATTATGTTTGTTATTCCTAACCTAGATATCGTAGACATAAACTGTTTTCACGTTTCTGAAGGCGAAAAATGTGGAAATATTGTACATTTTCAGAATTTTGAAAAACCTGTCACAGGGTGTTCAAAATGTTGGTTCAAAAATTGGGATCAAGATTGACCCATAACTTTCCGTTTTCAAATTAGAACCCAATTTTTTTAATATTTCGTTGGATTGTACGAAGAAAAATGATGATAATCTTCCAACATGTTAATGCACCTAAAATTAATAATTCCTGAGTTATTCAGGATTTCCTTATTCCATGTCGTACGTACCGTCAAATTCATAGAATCTGTTTCATATCAACAATGACATTGGTCATAGAAGATAAATAACTCAAATAACTCACTAGTGACTTCCTCTTTTCTGAATTAATTTGTCATTGTTGATGTAAAACAGATTTCATGAATAGAAACAGCAAATCCTAAATAACTCAAGAATTAGTAATTTTAGAAGCATCAACATGTTGGAACATTATCATCATTTTTCTTCGCAGAATCCAACGCAATCATGAAAAGAATAGGGTTCTAATTTCAAAAACGAAAGTTATGACCCTATTTTGATCCTAATATTTGAACCAACATTTGGAACACCCTGTGACAGGTTATTCAAAATTCTGAAATTGTACAATATTTCCATAGATTTCGCCTTCAAAAATGTGAAAACAGTTTGTGCTCACGATATCTAGGTTAGGCATAACAAACATAATACCGAATACACTGATCTCCCTTTTTTCTTCAGTTTTTTCTCGATATTTTGGAAAGTATTTCCACGAATGCAACGATTTGAGTACGAATGTATTCAGAATTGCATACTCTATCAAATTCGAAAACAAAAAATAGACGAAAACATTTTAAAAATTTTTTTTACTCTCCCTGTATCACTGAGAGAGGTGAGGCTCCAAGAATATTTTAGATCCGTATTGTCAAACGATAATATAATCCCAATTTTCAGATTTCAAATAGGTCCAGTTCTCCAGAAACGCCTAATAGGCCGTCGAACTTGATACACCTTAAATATATATATATTTATTATTATGATTCTTATGAAATTTAAAAAAATAGTACCTAAATATAGTTCAATTGAGATTTGCGTATTTGCGTATTTTAGATATCTTGTAACGGATTTTTTGATAGAGTTTTTTTGTACAATTGAATGATTTTAATGTGTAAATTTTTTTCAGTTTGTTATATTCTAATTTCTAACCAATATACTTTCTAACCTACAAATTTTGCCGCAAAATCACAAACAACACGCTGAAAAAGCCTTTGCTACTAACTACCAGCTAACAGCGATGGAAGAAAAAATGAAAACCACAAACAACAGCTGTTCCCATCGTTGATCGGATTTGGCCGATAGAGCTGCACGTGCGGTTCGGCTAGGTTCACTATGTGAGAAATGTGGCCTCCTTCAAGTGATATCAAGCTCGAATTTTGACTTGTTGGTACTTCGTATTGGAAGAAATTTGAAATTGTATCTGTATGTTCCGGCACAGCCGTCTATAGAGTTCTTTAGAAGGCTGTGTTTCGAACATACCTCGATTCGAACTTTCAATGTCTGTTGCGGACATCTATTGATTAAAATTGGAATAATATAAGTGAATTCGAACTGAGAATTCAGAATACTTTGCGAAAAATTAAAACTGTTCTTATTCTTTCTAGGTATTATAATAGTAATGGTCTATGCTTACTCGTCGTAGAATAGAATAGTAAACGCATGACAGCGTGGGAGCCCTATCTTGATCTGTAATGTCTTGTTATGGCTTGTGAATATATTTCTCATTTTATTAAGAACTTTCATATCTTGTACGCATATCTTGAGAGATATCTTATTGTTTATTTACACTTTTTGCGAGGTAGGTGAGGATTCTCACTAGTAACCTACCATACTATAGATATCTATAGGAAAATCATAAATATAATAAGAAATGAGGAAACATCATTCAGTTAACTTTATAGTTTTTATACGACAAAATTTAGTGATATCACTGAAAGCACTGAAACCATTTTAAAAATCGTATCGGAATTTTTTAATGAATCAGGCTCCACATAATTGAATAACCATACTCTGTAAATAGATTGAAATTCAAGAATAGCTGCGTTACCCTCCAGTGTAACAGCTGAAAGTATTGATTATTAATTAAATATTGGGTAACAAAATTTCATTTTCGAAGTTGATTAGTTCACGAACTCATCCACAAAGCTTGTGAAGATAAGTGGGGTAGACACTTCAGGAATTCATAACAAGGATGATCTTTGGATGGTGATGAAATATGTTTTATTAATTAGGATATGATTACCGCCCACATTGAATTCCACTAGAACACCTCGTCTCATAGGAAGAACAGAGATTTTGTATAATCTGGGATATCGAATTATTTTTGGCATCTGTATAATTATGGTTTTGAGGTATTCGATACAATAATGGAAACACTTTCGAAGAGAGTGCAGAAGTTATATTAGGTGAATAGTCATATAGAGTATTATAGTATAAGAAGAATAAAAAGAACGATCAGGGTCCGTATTCTCGACAAGTGAACTTTCTATGCGTATGCGAACTTTCAGAATATCACACGCTTTGGTATTCTTGACTCGTGACTATAAGGTCGTATACGTTCTCAAAGCGAGTGTTTACAGCGAGCGCTTTGTATCATTCGTTTTCGTGATATAGTTTGATTTTTCTGTGTTTGTGTAGACGTTTGACAAGAATGTACATACTTCAGAATATTTGTACAATAAATATCGCAAAACAATCAGAAGTTTTATTGGGATATACAATGGGGTCCTCAAGATGAGATTGCGTTGTCTGCTTGTACACAGAGTTCTTCACTATGCTCAAGAGACGGCAAGTAAAATTATAAATGCTTGTGTCGGACTTCATAATCTTTGTATCGGAGATAATGTTCCTGAACCAGATAATGATGGAAAGGACATAGCACTATGGCTGTTTTTGAAATATATGGGTCTCCTATTGACAATGAAGATAACATAATGAGAATCAACCGAAAATTGGCAGCAGAAGAGGCTCGAAAAAGCTGGAGGCAGGAGATAGAAAAAGAAATGAGAGAACTTTTATTGGAGGGGAATCTATAGAAAGATAGGGATCAATAGACACTGGGTGCCGTCGGAGAACGTATCAAAACCGATCATATTGTATATAGAAAATTACAAGCAACAATTATTATAACCAATCTCCAAGATACCTAAGTGATAAGTCCACTCACCTAGGTAAAACACTTCATGAATAACCGGTGTGAACCTACCAGACCAAATCCATCAGACCGTTTGTCGGAAACGCCCGAACGCGGTGTCCAGTGGCGTACGGATCTGCAGTAAGATGAATGGTGTAACACGGCTGATTCGCATAAATAATGAACAAGGGATGTCAAACTTTATTGAATTTCTATTAAAAAAAAACTTCTACAGGAAACGAGGGTTGATTTTAACGGAGTTATTTCGGAAAGATATGAAATATCAGTGATCCGCTATATAGGGAATATTTCGTTGGATCATTACATTATCACGGAAAATATCCGACGAGAGCATAATGACACTCGGCATGCGAAATTGTTATTTCGATGTAAATATTGCCTGGAAATTTCGTTCCCTTGCAAAGGGATCCAGGGGGTGAAATTTCATCCCCTATTTTGAAAAATTCGATATCTCGGAAAATACTGAACGGAGCACAATTAAACTCGGTACGTAGTACTGTTATATGGATTCGAACATGTGGTGAAAATTTCGTCCACTTGCAGAGGGATCCAGGGGGTGAAATTACATCCCCTATTTTGAAAAATTCGATATCTCGGAAAATAACAAACGGAGCACAATAAAACTCGGTAGGTGTGACTATTATATCGATTCGAACATTTGATGAAAATTTTGTCCACTTGCAGAGGGAGCCAGGGGGTGAAATCACATCCCCTATTTTGAAAAATTCGATATCTCGGAAAATACTGAACGGAGCACAATTAAACTAGGTAGGTGTGACTATTATATCGATTCGAACATTTGATGAAAATTTTGTCCACTTGCAGAGGGAGCCAGGGGGTGAAATTTCATCCCCTATTTTGAAAAATTCGATATCTCGGAAAATCCTCAACGGAGCACAATTAAACTCAGTACGTAGTACTGCTATATAGATTCGAACATGTGGTGAAAATTTTGTCCACTTGCAGAGGGAGCCAGGGGGTGAAATTTCATCCCCTATTTTGAAAAATTCGATATCTCGGAAAATACTCAACGGAGCACAATTAAACTCGGTACGTAGTACTGTTATATCGATTCGAACATTTGGTGAAAATTTCGTCCACTTGCAGAGGGAGCCAGGGGGTGAAATTTCATCCCTTATTTTGAAAAATTCGATATCTCAGAAAGTCCTCAACGGAGCACGATTAAACTCGGTACGAAGTACTGTTATATGAATTCGAACATGTGGTGAAAATTTTGTCCACTTGCAGAGGGAGCCAGGGGGGTAACCTTCGTTTTCGTTCTTGACTTAAGGTCTTGCAAAGGCTTCAAATATACATCATGATTAAACAAAGTGGGTTTATGGATCATAATCTTACCTTTCTCAAATTCTTTCAATGTCTGATTGCACCTAGCATGCTATTAGATATCTGACCATTTCTATTGGGCATCTTCTTTTGTGAATTGGTTGGAAACTTTACAAGATTGAAGATCCGTGGTAGTTTTTCAATTAGAATTCATAATCCTCAACGAACAATTTATGTCATTTGTGAAATGTGTCAGTGTTGCCGGCTGTTTCGATCACACGTTTTCAAACGTATACCTTTCATGGAACGAATGGTCGTCGAGAATACCGATCCGGAAAAGTACTCGCACTTGAACCATTCGTTTAGAGACGTATACGTTTAAAAGCTCACTTGTCTAGAATACGGGCCCAGGGACGGGAAGTGCAAGAACTTGTATTATAGACCTTCACAAATGATAATGATGAAACAGTCCCCAGAAGAGGAGACCATAATGGGTCTGATACGTCAAAGCAGATCCAACGAGTACAAGCATCCCCAGTGGCGGCCTTAAGGGGTGGCGAACGGGGCAGTCGCCCGAGGCCTTGCTCTTGCAGGGGCCTTGCGCAACAACCAAATTAATTTTGAAATTGATTTTGATCCTTAATTATTCATTAGTATTATAATATAGGCGTCAATTAAAATTAAGTTAACTTATGCATTCATTCAAAACATAATTGAAAAATTCAATGTACTTGAAATTCGCGGCTCGACCCACTTGAAGATCACAGCTTCAGGGCTTGATGCAACTGGGACTTCACGCCCTCAATCAAACAAACTATCAGTCGCTGTCCTATAAAACAGAAAGATAGGAAATCCTTGAGCGATTGATATTTATAACAACAAGAACAGAAAAGATGAAACACCCAGTCATTTTATATTTGTGGCACATAAAGATCATAATAACATATTTGATTTCATTTATGAAAGAAAAAATTTGAAGGAACAACAGTGAAACTTGACTTGAAATAATCTTTGAAAGTATACAGTGAGTTAATGGGAACTAGGAAGGTGTAAAATAAGTCAGCAAATCTTATATAAAGCCAACATTTCGCAACCATATATTGTTGCTGTTTCAAGGCTTGGAATGCAGATCATGGTCAAATTGTGTGAATTGAATGATAAATAATACGACAACATAAAGCAAAAGAATATAAAAAACACTACATATATATTTTTTTATATGCAACTCTCGGGAAAAGGCTGAGCTTATAGCGCGTTTTCACGCGTCCCGAGATTAATTCAGTAAAATATACCATGAAATGGCCTGGTACAGAGCTACGATCCGCACTGAAACTCAGCAAAGTCGAATTATGCTTTCAAAAATTGAATCAAAAAGGACAAACACAGACAACGAAACATCGGAAATATCGTTGCTCTAATTATGTGTCAAATCCGTTTATTCTGCTACATCTCATAGAACAAAACAGTGTTAAAATATTTCATTATAGCACTGTTTTCAGTTTTATTTATTGATGACATGTTGGCCTCCTGTCAAAGATTTATTTTAAATCTGTCAAATTCATGAGATAGTAAACAGTTCTGCCAATCAATATTTTTCAATGCAAAAATCACTAAACGATATCTACTGCAATATTTCATTAATTTCAATGAAAATTCAGCGAATTAGAGAAAATAATTTATGATACTCGTACAGAAGGCTCATTCTAACACTCGTTCAATCCAAAACTCGCCACTTCGTGGCTCGTTTTTGAATTTTGAACTAGTGTGAGAATATCAATGCCTTCTGCACTTGTATCATAAATAACTATTTTGTATGAGATATCATTCGGTCATTCGGTTGTTCAATTGATCTCGCATCCAAAAACGATATTTCCGAAGTTTCGTTGTATGTGGTTCTGCTTTCTTTAGTCAATTTTTGAACGCATCATTTGGGTTTGGTGAGTGAGCTTCTATGCGGATTGCTCTGTTAGCAGGACATTTTATGGTATAATATGTAGTGTTTGGTTTTTTAAGCTATTGCATAGCTTTCATCTCAAGCTTTGAGTGCGGCGACCGAATGTAGAAATTCCTTAACGAAAAGACCTAACACAGCCGTGTATCGTCGATTCAGTTCGGCAGACTTCGGCACGGTATTTGGGTGCTTGCAACAAAACGGATGCATGCAGCCACTCTAGCAGTGCAAAATGGAGTCGGCAATCTCGCTGTTCCCATTGAATTACGAACTGCTAACATTTCATTAACATCGGATAAAAAATGTATTGCCAAACGCAAATATTTTCCATCAACTTCAGCTCTAACTATACATAAGTAGCAAGGTGGAACTTTTGACGAAATAACATATGAGTATAATATATCACATTCTCAGGAACTCGTCTATGTTGCACTCTGTCAGGTGACTAATATTGAAAAATTGTATATTACGACAAAAAAAGCTGCATCGACTGCATCTTTGTGGCAAGAATTCAAAAGACTGTCTTTAAATAGTTCAGACGATAGCTCAAAGTGTCTTAGATTTCATTAGTAATAGAAATGGCATTTCAATAATGACTTTCAATTGCCAAAGTTTACATAGTCACAAATACGATTTACAAGATTCAGTTACGTGACAAACCAATGTTTTACTTCTTACCGAAACATGCATGACGCGTTATAATCCGATTGAAATACCCAATTTCAATTGTATTGTTCAATTCAAACGAGATACTGTTCCAAAAGGTGGGGTAGCTATTCACCAAAATAGTAATAATGTTACTAATATTATGACTCCGAATATTGAAATAAATATTAAAGACGTTAGCGATGTTAATGTTAGACGCTCATTTGTTGGAGATATTTGTGCATGCTTATGCAAACTTAGAAATGGCCTACATAGTCATAGTAGCAATTCACATTTTTCCGAATCCAAAATTGGACGAGGTAGAGCATTTTATTCATCGCACTTTACTGGAGTACATTGAAGAAGGGTCGAAAATACTTGGTACAAATGGTAATAAATTTCCACTCATCTTGGCTGGCGATTTCAACATTAACTTCGCTGATAAAAAATCAGAGCGGTTGACAACTTTTCTTTCGGATAAATTGAATTTAAAAATAAATAATGATCCACAAGAATCCACAACAAAATATGGGACCACTATTGACGCGGTATTTTCCAGATATTGGGAAGATATTAAGTCTCAAACTCATGTTTCTTATTTCAGTTACCATAAACCTATAGCTTCAATGATAAACATTCCTCAATAACTTACATGTATTGTAAGATAAATAAATATTTTAAATCAACAATATCATCTTCCTATTTTTGAATAGATGATATGCAATAGCTTTACCGCGGCAGACCTCGAGTACCACACGTATTTTTTGTATTGTCGTGTTCTTTCTAATTCATTTAATATACCTAAATTGATCATGATCTGTATTTACACCAATGAAGGAGCATCCATAACTAGTTGCAAAATGTTGGATCAGCTAAGATTTGCTGATATATTTTACACCTTCCTAGTTGCTATTAACTGCAAATGATGTTGAGCGGAAGTGCCCTTTGAGTTTCGATCTGTCAAAGTAGGACAACAGGATCATATTGATGGACATGAATTAAACGAAGAACTGAATAATGTTCATCAGTGTGTATGAAAGATAACGACAACATTAGGTACCTATCTCGGTGCTGAAATTCATAATGTAAAATGAAAATTAACTGAAGTTTACCAAGTGGGGTAAACTTCAGCTAATTCTCATCGATAGTGATTGAGATAGTCCTGAGAATGATTGCCACCACATCTGATCGGACGATATAGGATTTCAACCCTTTCTATTCTTTCAGCCAAAAATGACAAATCTCATTCGTTAGATTATTGTACTTTAATTGAAGATTTTATTCTTGGAAAAGCCCCAAATATAAGTCCCATTTATAAAAAAAGAATATAGGAGAATGTGCGGAAATTACAGAGGAATAAGTGTGACCAGCTCTTTAGGAAGATTATACGGTCGTATATTGAAGAAAAGGATTGAGGAGGAGTATACTGACATGGAAGAACAAGGTGGGTTTCGAGCAGGAAGATCTTGTATGGACAATATTTTCACTCTCCAACAGATAATAGAAAAAAGAACAGCCAGAAATTTAGCAACTCATTTAGTGTTTATTGATCTCGAGAAGGCCTATGATACAATACTCTTGAAACTTTCATTTGATATTTTAAAAAAAATTGAAATGAATAAACACCTCATAAGAGAGCTGTATAACATTTATAAAGATCCCCAGAGTATGGTGAAGACAGGAAATACTTTCTCAAATATATTCAAGGTAACGAAGGGTTTAAAACAAGGATGCTGTCTTTCACCTCCTCTATTCAAGATATATATCCAGGAGGCTCTTCATAATTGGCGTGAAAAATGCTCAGGAATGGGAATCGAAATCAATGATCACTATTTGGCCACCCTATTTTTTGCAGACGATCAAGTAATAGTTGCAAGTTGTGAAGAAGATGCACATCACATGCTCAGAAAACTTAAGGATGAGTACGAAAAGTGGGGAATGAAGATGAATATGACGAAAACTCAATATGTTAAATAAATGTGAAAAATATAAATACCTGGGCGGTATAATTTGAAACGAAGGAACAACAAAAAGGGATATTAAACACAAAATTCAACAAGATCAGAAAACTGTTAAGGTACTAAATTCACTTCTTTGGTCTAATCGAATCTCTTTAAAGAACAAATTAACCATGTACAAATCCATAGAAGAACCTATTCCAACTTATGGTTCAGAGTGTTGGCAAATGACCAAGAAAATAAAAGAAAAAATAGATACCGTTGAAATGGATTATTGGAGGAGGTCATGTCGAATATCCAGCATTGAACATATAACGAATGGTGAAATAAGACGAAGGACAAATATAATACTAAGAACATCCGAAAGAATAGAAACCCGACAGTTGATATGGTATGGTCACGTGCAACGAATGGAGGATAATAGATGGCCGAAACGAGCATTCCAGTACAGTATAAACAGAAAACAAAAACGAGGAAGACCTGCTACAACTTGGTTAAAGAATGTTTTTGAAACTATTTCAAAATTGATCATATGCGTATTTGTTAATTTTTCAATGTGTAATATAAAATATTTAAAGGAAATATACAAAAAAATACAATACAATTATGTGTATAACTCTAGCATTTCTTGTCGATCATGAAAAAAAACGTAAACCAAACCTACTTTCACATCTCAGACTTTACACAAAGGACAAAAGGGCCTCGTAAAGATCTGACGCCCGGGGCCTCGCAGAGGGTAAAGCTGGGTTCTCAGAACTTCGTACTGTCGCAGGCGACAGCAATTCAGCCAACCAGAGTATGTAAACAAAACTTCCCATGGCCCCTACCTTTTCATTTCTGGTTCTCAAAATCTGTCGCGACACGCCCTTTTGTAGCTGAAATAATTCATCTACACATTGGATTTCTCCGACAATCTCATGAAACAAGGAAGGGTGGGGATTGTCGCCTGCGACAGTACGAAGCTCTGAGAACCCGGCTTAAGGCCGCCACTGAGCATCCCTGAGATGTTTTATGATGTTTCGATATGTGCCATTTCTTTGTTTGCCTACTGAGAGGTATTGGCGAGGTGAAAATAATGTTAACGTGTGAATATCTTCTCTAGACTTGACAAAGTTTGCCATGAGAGGGTTATTCAGCAGAAATGTGCAAAATGAGTTTTAAAATATATATAAGACCAATTCTTTTAAGTTGAAGGGAATTGCAGATGTAAACGATTGCGTTACACTAAAAACAGAGTTTATAATTAACATACAATATTATCATACAATATAAATTTCATTCAGAAATATTAAACTATGTTACATACCTAAAAACAGAGAAACGACAATTAAAGTTTATTCAACAACTTATCAATTCCCTGCTATTTTTTAACTGTTACTGAACACTGAATTAGTGAACTAAGAGGTTATAGAGTTAACCTCAAATATTCCATCTGTCATAGACATTCTAATATTCTTCTCCTGGGAAGGCATTACATAGATACATTAAAGAAATGTAATTTCTTTACATCTTCCCCCTCCCAGAAGAAAAATTTTATAAAATTTGCATTAAAAACTAATCTTGAATAACATTACATTTCCTTAGATCTAATTTTAATTTTTTTTTTCAAATAGGTTTCGTTATATGGAACCGATATCTTGAATTTGATATTTTTTCAATAATTTTATAGGGACCAATCTTCAGTTCATCTAGCTTCCTCCTATTTAGTTTGTTCCCATTCTCTACATATACCATATCCCCTCTCTTGAAATTAATTTGCTTCCTATTTTTGTCCATTATTTGTTTATTGTAATTATGCGATTTCAATGAATTTTCAAATGCTTGTTTTCTATCTCTGATTCATTCAACTCCTGTCTTATCTTTATTCAATTCATTTGGTAATAATGAAACATCGGTACCATCCAAAAGATATTTCGGAGCATAGCTAGTAACTGTATGCTCAGTTTTATTATATTCATCTACACAATTATGAGCGATGGTAGTCCATGCTGATTTTTTATTTTTTTCGTTCATTTTGCATCTGATTTTGTTAACAAGAGTTTGGTTTAGTCTTTCATTCAAACCGTTAGAAAATGGGACATTAACTGCAGTAAAAATTATAGTTTTTGTCAAATTGACAATTTTCGGAATACGTCGTAGTGTTTGATCTCCGACAAATATTCTATTTTTCGTCCTAATAAAAGTTGTTTGGTTTATCTATGGGGGATGATTTCCTTTCATTAGGGTCCCATAGCGGTCTTCAAACATCTGAAGTGCCGAAAAATCATCACCTGGAAGGTCGCACCCGGTTTGTAAAACCCTCACGACCAGAGAGCAGGAATTTGAGAATTTTGAATTTGAATATCCAAGGAATTTCGAAAGACAAGTGTGATTACGTCTTCAAATTAGCTGATGAACATGGTATCGAAGTGATTCTTCTGCAAGAAACCCACACGGCAACAGGAAAAAGTCTTCGTGAAAGAGGACAGTTGAAAGGTTATGTATTAATTGATTTTTTACTGAGTCCAATATACGGTTTAGCTTGTTATGTTAAAAAATTATCAGTTCGTAATGTTCAACAGATTCGGAAAGGGGATATTGATGGAGTTTTTTTCATTTCTTTCAAATTTTGTGACATTTCTGTCATAAATATTTATAAACCTCCGAACATTATTTGGCCAAGAAATCTGAATGTTGATGTTTCTCACCCATCAATTTATTGCGGAGATTTCAATTCTCATCACGTAATGTGGGGTTATAATTCTGTCGATAGAAGTGGTATAGCTCTTACTAACTGGATGGAGGATAATGATTATTTTTTAATTTTTGATGCTAAAGATACGCCTTCTTTCCATTCTGCAAGATGGAATAGGGGCTATAATCCTGATCTCTGCCTTGTTTCGTCTGATATTTCTTCAAAACCTCTAAAAGTAAATCGAAAAGTTCTTGGGGATTTTCCGCATAGGCCAATGTTATTGACTTTAGGTGATGAGGTTCTTTTTGCCCCATGTTTGGACAAACCCCGTTGAAATTTCAGTAAGGCTAATTGGGTCAATTTTGGGAATAAAGTCGATAGTGACATAAGATGGATTAGACCGTCTTATGATAATTATTCTAGATTCGTGGGCGTAGTTAAAGCTGCAGCTAAAAAGTTCATTCCGAGAGGTTTTCGTAAAGAATATGTTCCTGGTTGGTCAGAGGAAACTGAAAAATTATACAAAGATTATCAAAATTCCCCATCAAATGAAAAAAGTGAAAAACTCATGAGCTCAATAAATGCCAGTCGGAAGGATAAATGGAATAGTGTAGTCACAAATATGAATTTTACACATTCCAGTAGGAGTTCATGGGATGTTTTGAGAAAACTAGGTGAAGCTGCACCTCTCGCGATATCATCCTCGAAAATTAACCCCAAATTGATTGCTCGTCGTCTTGTTAATGTCTCTAATTCAGTTAAAATATCGAAATCCCAAATCGAAGATATGAAGTTGAAATTACATAAATTTAGGACATCAAAACATACCGTGAATGTTATTTCTAACCCATTCAATATGGATGAATTAATTTCAGCGATTAAAAACACAAAATCAAGAAAAGCAGCCGGTTTTGATGGAATTTATCCAGAATTCATCAAACATTTAGGAAAAAAAGCCCTATCTTGGTTATTATCTTTTTATAATGATATATTGAATTCCGGCAATTTTCCGATCGAATTTCGCAAAGCTAAGGTAGTAGCAATTTTGAAACGTGGAAAAAATTCTTCTGATCCGAGTAGCTACCGTCCTATTAGTTTATTGAGCGTCCCTTTCAAAATTTTAGAGAGATTGATTCTATTTAGAATAGAATCAACTATTGACGAAGCATTACAGAACTGTCAGGGCGGTTTCAGGAAAAATAGGAATTGTTGCGATCAGGTTCTTAGCCTTACCACATTTATTGAATCAGGGTTCAATAAAAACTTAAAAACAGGGACAGCATTTGTGGATTTATCAGCTGCATATGATACAGTATGGAAAGATGGATTAATTTAAAAACTATATAATCATTTGAAATGTGAAAAAATGGTAAGACTATTGGAAAATATGTTATCCGACAGAAGGTTCCGAGTTTTTGTCGATAATAACAGTAGTAATTTCGAAACTTTGAATAATGGTCTTCCACAAGGTTCAGTTTTAGCACCACTTCTATTCAATTTATATTTGTGTGACATTCCATCTACTTCTTCGGAGAAATTTATTTATGCTGATGATATTGCTCCGGCTTTTCATCATTCCAATTTTCAAACAATAGAAAGTACCCTTTCCGCAGATCTGGACATAATGAAAAATTATTTTTTGAAGTGGCGTTTGTGCCCGAATGAAAATAAAACCGAAGTTTCGTGTTTTCATTTGAATAATCACCAGAAATATAGAAAATTGAGTGTAACTTTCGGTTCTTCTCCCTTAAAACATAATTTCAATCCTAGATACCTGGGAATCAAACTTGATTCCTCTCTAAATTTCAACGCCCATTCAGATGATCTGCGTTTGAAACTTAAAACTCGAAACAATATTCTTCAGAAACTAGCTGGTTCCTCATGGGGCGCTGATGCAACAATACTTCGAACAGCAGCGCTTGCTTTGGTTTATTCTGCTGCTGGATATTGTTGTCCTGTTTGGTTGAACAGTGTTCATGTAAAAAAAATTGATGCCCAACTAAATTTTTCTATGAGGATTATTACTGGTACTATCAAGTCTAAACCTACTCCTTGGTTACCAGTCCTCTCAAATATTGTCCCCCCCCATATTCGCAGAAAGACAACAGCTTTGAATTTTTGGAACAAATTCAATTCCTTTCCAAATTCATTTCCCATACTCACCTATATTCCAGATAATAGGGTCCCCAGATTGAAGTCTCGTAAACCTTTTTGGTCAAATTTTCTGACTAATATGAATAGAAGAGACAAAGAAATGTGGCAATCTGAATGGAAAGTATCCAATTTTTTCAATAAAGATCTTATTTCTGATCCTTCCATCAGAGTTCTTGGTTTTGACCTTCCCAGGAGAATATGGTCTGTTCTAAATCGCATTAGAACAGGCCATGGACGTTGCAATAGCATGCTCTTCCGATGGAATTCGGTTGAGAGTCCTAGTTGTGAGTGTGGGGAAAATGAGGAGACTATAGAACATCTTATAAATAGTTGTCCCATTTATGAATTTCAAGATGGTTTCGAGGCTATACATAAAGTAACGAATGCATTTCTAAAATGGGTGGTTAATTTCAAAATTATTTGATTTATTCTGCATATTCGGTTTCTTTTCTGCTTTTTTCTTTTTTCATTTCAGATTAAGAATCGCGAGCCGTTTTGGGAAGAATCTATCGATGGATAACATGAAGATGATCTTACACTGATGTCTTTCAAGATTTTTCCTGATATTTAATATTTTATGTTATTTTTTTTACGGGGTGGCAGGTTTTTTCGGCTGAGGTTTTTTTCCCCTGACTCTATAGTATCGTATGATACTAGTGATGATAGTATCGTATGATTCTATAGTATCATACGATGAATGTTATGATACCCCGTTCTTTTTTTACCTCAGCTTAGGTACTTTTTGTTTCAACATTTATTGTTTTATTTTAGCTCTCTATTTTCATAAGAATATATATATATATATATATATATATATATATATATATATTCAGAAAAGTTTTGAATTCCCTCGAGTTAATTCCCGGGTATTGATCTGTGAGAACCATTCCGATTTTATCGGGGTCTGTTACTTTATTGATTAATTTAATGAAGTCGTTGGCACTCTGAGTTTTTGAGGTAACGTGTGAAGCATAACGTGTGAAGTGATCCACTAAAAGATGTAAATATCTTTTCGTGGATCTTAAGCCCCCGAAACCTCCAATCGTGACTATTGAGACTATTTCGTAAGGTCTTGTGGCAGGACCTAGCTGTGACATAAGACCATATTTATCCTGTCCCCTAGTTTTATTCTTGAGACATGTCTCGCAACTCTTACAATATTTTTTTATATTCATTATTAAAAATGTTTGGATGTGTATGAGGAACAAATTTTGTTTTGCATTTGCTTTATCCCTAAGTGACACATGTTTTCATGCACGTTTTTAATAAGTTTTTTACTTGTTTTTTTGATCTATAATAATATCATGCAATTTCATCATATTAGTAATTTTCAATTGTTCATCAGTATCCTCACTTGAATCCAATACTGGATTTCTACTTAAACAGTCTGCTTCTATATTAATTTTTCCTGGGGCATATTTAATTTTGAAATCATACTGTGATAGGTAATACGTTAGATCTCCTAATTCCTCATCTGTCCTAGACTTTATATTTAAATTTTCTAAAGGTTTATGGTCAGAATATACTATAAACGATCAACCAATCAGCCAGTATTTCCAATATCTTATGGCCTCTTTAATAGCTAAACATTCTAAATAAATTGCCTTTGTTTTTGTTGAGATTGATTTAATTTTTTTGCGAAATATGCCACCGGCTTATCTTCTCCATTTAACTGTGTTTGCTCTGAAACTGCCCCAATACCTTCCAAAGAAGCATCTGTATGAATATTTATGGGTAAACTCCCATCAAAGATTTCCAAAATTGGCTGTGAGCATAAAAAGTCTCTAATTCTCTCAAAGATCTCTGGCATTCTGAAGACCATATGAATTTTTGATTTTTACGAAGTAAATTATGAAGAGGTTCTAAAATTATTGCACTATTTGGCAAATATTCATTATAGAAGTTTATTTTCCCTAGAAACTGTCTAACATTTTTCTGCGTCTTTGGTATCGGGAAATTTTTATTGAAACTAAATTATCTCTTAGTGGTCGTACATTCATCTTTGTAATGAAAGATTCAATATCTAGCGTTATTTCACAATCATGGAGAGAGTACTTATAGTCCATCCAATGAAAATTTGAGATATCTGTTATATTTTATTCTCGATACTTTCTCGTCTTAGTTCATTCCCATAATAAAACTGACGATCACGTTACGATTAATGTATTTTTCGTAAATAGGCTTCAATTTAAACAAAGGGAATACCCACATGAATCAGTTTTATCATGAAAACCAATTTGAAGAGTTTTCTACAAAATGAATCTCTCTTTAAACATCTGTAGGCAATAAACTCTCGAAATAAGCGTGTCATCGAACACGTATATATCCTGAAGACGAAGGAAACCAATAAGGAAATATAAATATTTTCTTAGGGCAGCTCACAGTCCACAACGAACTCAAGAGAATTATTACGAGAAAAAATACCCACAATAACAAGAACCAGTTCAGCTCCGATGCGAAAGATTTAATTGAGATGAATGTGTCCATACGGAGGAAAGGAAAAGTAATTAAAAGAGGAAAAGAATATTAGGGGTTCCATAAATAAGAAACGTATTTGTTGAACCTATAGAATTTTTTCTTTGGCGAAAGTTACAGACGACTAGCGTATAATTAGCCTGTTGGCAGAAAGGTCGAATGTTTTTTCACGGTTAATTGATGGATATAAAAAAAATCGGTATAAAGGGAGAATTTGCACTTCTTTCAGACATTTTCAATGTCTTAATTGAAACAAGTATAAAAAAGATCTTCAGGAACTCATTTCATCCGAGAAAATGTTCCAAGGAGAGGTTATAGAATGAATTTTTATTTTGCTTCTTGGGAGTATCTAACCAACTTTCATATAAAAAAAATAAACCTTACTCAAATTGAAAATATGTACAGGGTTAGGATATAGTATGGAACCAAGTAAATATCTTTTAAACTAAAAGGACATTCTATGACACACTTCGTCATGAGTTCTCACTCGATCACCATAACCGATCATCATTAATATTTCAATACAATCTTTTCCACTACAATGGACTCAATGGAGCATTCTTTATTAAACACTGTGTCCAATTTTAGTTGAGGATGCACTGTTTCTCAGCTATTATTAAAGATAGACACATAAATCACTTTTTTGTAAAACTTTTAAATCCTTAAACCGAAATTCTCCAACTACTTTTGTATCTGGAATACAAGGCGAAAACAAAAATATTCACTTTGGTGATCTTATTATTTCTCAGGTCCTTTATAAGGACGTCTTATAATAGATATTTTTACATAAAAGTCAGTGTCATATTTAAAAAAAATGTAGAGCACTATTCTTGAGATTGGGCACAAAATTCGTATATACATATTATGTAGTAGTTTGTGAATATGATTTTTTTGACAAGACTTAACAGGGTGTCACGTTGATGGTCATTTTCTGTTATCACATTTGTCATGAAATGGATCAGTCGAACACCGACGACAAAAATTCTTGAATGTCACCCGTATACTGTTTTCCAGTCATATTTCTGTCTAAATTTAGCATTTCTTTAACCCTGGGACCACAACGTGTTATCGCATACGAGTCCACTATAAAATTCCAAATACCTTCTATGTACGGAAGTTTAGTTTGATATAGATCAGAGTTTCTTATCATATTTGTTTCGTACAATGTGCGGTAATAAAAAAAAATAATTTTTGTCAATAGTCCTTAAAATATAGAAAAATAGTGTATCCCGTTGATTTCCCCAATAAATTATTAATATCAAACTGAAAGAAAAAAACAATGAATCCCAGTAAAAGACATAAAAGAAAGTATTTTGCAGTAAAAAATTATTTAACTTGCAATCTGTACCAACATTTATACAATGCTCCACATATACATGTTTTTTTGGTGCACTAGATGCATTTGTACAATTTTTATTGTTATTAACTCATGAGCAGGAATAGCAACGACCTAGAGACCATTTGACCCTTTGTAAAAGCTATCCCTGTTCTTCACATTTCAAAATTCGATGCCGTCGCTATCGGCAATTTCTTCAACATGAAATTCATAATTTTGAATTTGAAGTGTTATATTTCCAGCTTCGCTTTAGTGAGAGAACGATTTTCTTTATTCCATACTTGATTTTATGTGATTTTTTGTTTGAAACGAAAAATTACCTCAAAAGAGCTAATAAGTACCTTTGGGGTTATTATGACATTGAATACAACGTGGCGTCGTATATGACTGGATCGCAATCTTCACCCACTAAATACTTTCATACAAAATTAAATGTTTCACCCACGTATCGCTTAATATGAACCAGAAATTTACCAAGAGGCACGATTATCTGCTTCGCCCAGCACAAGCTCAATAAACTTTTTGAGATCCATCCGGTCGCATAAGACGCTACGTTATGGTTCTAGCTTTTTCGTCGCCACTGTAATATATTCGTGTACCACTTATATGAAGATACGGATACATTTTCGGGGGTATATTAATTTGAATAACACCAGACTTGAACGTTTATTTTCGACCGCTAAATGAAACAGTTGCTCAGATATTGTCTGGCAGTTAATACAAAAAATAATATAATAAAAATATAAGCAACAAGGTTATAGTATATTCTAAAACAAGTTGCAGAATGAGCTCCTATCCCGACGAAGGAGCGAGTTTTCGAAAGCATGAGTGTGACGAGTATTAGATGATATTTTTTCTATTTCATTCAAGTTTTGTGAAATTCTCTCGAAATTCAGATTAGTGACTTTTGTATTGCATCTTGGCAGTTAGTGTGACTCATGAAATTTGACAGATTATGGAATTTAAATTGAGAGGATCTGGGGTCAGCACTGACAACCACAAAACGAAAAATATAACTGGAAACAATGCTGTAATGAGTTTCATTACAGTACTATTTTAAGGACTGTAATGGAGTATTACGATACTGAAATCCAGAAAAGTATATTCTAAAACAAGTTGCAGAATGACCTCCTAAGTTCAACACGAAAGCATGAGTGTTGGAATTGCCTTCTGCAACGAGTATTAGACGATATTTTCTCTATTTCAGTCAAGTTTTTTGAAATACTGTCGAAATTCAAAGAAATATTCAGATTAGTGACTTTTGTATTGTATCTTGGCAGTTGGTGTGACTTGCGAAATTTGACAGATCACGGAATTTCAATTGATTTGATTCGAAAATTGATTTTATCGGAGGTCCGTATTGACAACCACAAAACGAAAAATATAACTGAAAACAATGCTGTAATGAGTTTCATTACAGCACTACTCTTAGTACTTTAACTCATTACGATACTGAAATAGAGAAAATATATTACAACAGCAAAATATTTTAATATAATTATTTTTTCAGGATATCAATCCAAATACTATCATTACTAAATGAATGGACTAAGATAATAATGCGGCCTATTAATGAATAGGATGATACCATAGGTATTTGGATTGATTCATTGAAAAACCAATTAAATTCATTAGATTCCAATGTTGAATGAATCATTGTCTTTCTACGTTGACACATGCCGAAGAAAAAAGGGTCAAGGTTCAGGTTATCGGTTACGTAAGTAAAAAGTTTTCAAAAATCATTATATGTTCTTTCTGACGTAAAATAAAAATATTTCATGTACAAAAGCTTTAATTTCTCTAGAATATAAAACGGACGTTTCGCCCTGATATTCTGGACTTCTTCAAAGATTAAAAACACGTAATTACATAAAAATATATCAACAGAAAAACAAACAGTGAGGTTAAATCAATATGTACTAGTATTTCTTTTTCTTTTTTCTAACAACAAGTTTCAACAAGGAAGGTCAAATACAATATATAGGCAACAAACAACACTAGAATATTAACATTATTAGGTGTGTACAGGGTGATTCATTTATCTTGGTAACCCCAATTTTCTCGAAAACGCCCGAATATTTTTTCATTCTGTGAATGGCGTTTTGAAGACGTCAATGTCGACTTGAGATGCGCATAAAAATCTGCGGAATAAATAAAGACGCCAGGCGTCGCGGTGCTATCAAAAATTTTTTCTCCAGGAACATACCTTTTTCATCATGTCATTCCAAACATAATTTCATTCCGAATTTTTTTTTCGAATACAATTTTTATCGATTTCTAACCGTTAGCGATCTGCAGCATGTTTTATATTGATTCTATTCCATTTATTTTTTTCTATATTGTGGAAGTATGCCTTTATTTAGAGACATAGATGTGATTTTGTGATTTGAATTCAAGAAGGCTAGTTTTCTGGTCAATGTGCTCCTTCAAATAAGATGAAATATGTGGCTACAGCAAGATGGGGCTTCATGCCACCACGCTGCCATTCTCAAGAGATATTTAGATCAAGAATTCGGAAAAAAATGGATTGAAACCAATGGACACCCATCGCCAGACTTAACGCTCATGGATTACTTTCTGAGGGGTCCCCTTGAATATATGGTATACCAAACTGATTCTAATAACTTGGAGTATTTGAAATTGAAGATAAGAAACGCATGTGCCCAAGTGGACCCTTATATTTTGACCAAAGTGATGAAATAACTTATGTATGGATCATAATGGCCGGTATATAGAACATATGATTCGAAATTTTTCGTTTGTTATTAAAAAAAATGTTTATTATTATAAGATATAATATTCAATGAATAAAATAATAGAAAAATAGTTACAGAGCCTCCGTTATTTTACGGAACATAATCAAATTTAGGTCATCTAGCCATCATTATCCATACACAAGTTAAATCATCTCCCTATTTCATCATAAGTCACTTTGGACAAAATATAAGGTTCCATTCATTTTGGAATTCTTAATCTCAATCTCTTCACAATGGCAGCGTTGTGACATGGGGCCTATCTTGCTGAATCCACATATTTGATCTTATTTAAGGAGGCAGATTGTTTAGAAAACTTGCCTCCTTGAATTCAAGGCATAAAATCTTATCGATGTCTCCAAACCAAGCCATACTACCACAATACAGAAAAAAATAAATGGAAAAGAATCAACATAAAACACGCTGCAGATCGCTGACGGTAAGAAATGGACAAAAATTGTATTCGAAAAAAAAGTTCAAAATGAAATTATCTTTCGAATCACATGATGAAAATGGTATGCCCCTGGAGAAAAAATTTTTGATAGCGCCACGACGCCTGGCGTCTTTATTTATTCCGCAGATTTTTATGCGCATCTCAAGTCGACATTGACTTGTTCAAAACGCCATTCACAGAATGAAAAAATATTCGGGCGTTTTCGAGAAAATTGGGGTTACCAAGATAAATGAATCACCCTGTACATAAATTTACATTTATTTCCTCTTTGTTTCTAATTATATTGTGGGAAGATATTCACGTAACGATTTGAGATTATCGTGAAATCTGTTTTTAGGTTTACATTATTGTCAAAAAAGGAAATGTAAGGGGATTCCAGGTATAATCTCTTCCAGAAATGCGGTTCCGAATCCAGGATAGTAACTGAGTCGAAGTCAAAGGAGTGTCCCGAGTCTAAAGAATGCTTACATATGCCCGAATGAGATGGGTTAGATTTCTTTGTATTATATTGATGTTGATATAATCTTTTTTTTATTGAGAGGTCTGTCCTATGTAGAAGTTATGTGGATCACAGTCTCGGCACATTACCCTATATAACACGTTGCTGGCGTTCATGATATCATCCCTCTGCTTAAGTTTGCTGAAAATTATTTCGCTCCTGAGAGATGGAGTCCAAGATGGTATGATCTTTAAGTTTTGCACAGCTTATTTATACCATGCTCAATCGTTTGAAATTATTATAATCTGAAATATATGATCCTGTCAAGCTCTGAGGCCTGGTCAGATGTTCCGGGAGACGTGTTAATGGGGTCATTCAACCCGGGGGGAGCGAGAACTGTGATGTTGCGAATGGGTGGTGTAAAGGGCCACTGATACATGAGTCTCCTTATTGTGTGAAAAATTCTTCCGAACTCATCAAACATATCAGAACTCAAAATTATAATGTAATTGATAAAAAACTGGCCTCTCTTGATGTTAAGTCCTTGTATACGAGAATTGTCAGAATGACAATTCTCGTAATATGTCTTAGTTTTTGATCCTGAAAAATTTTCTGTTTTCTTGTGTTTTAACATGTTTGGTTTATCTATGGGAGATGATTGCCTTTCATTGGGGTCCCGTAGCGGTCTTCAAACATCTGAAGTGCCGAAAAATCATCACCTGGAAGGTCGTATCCGGTTTGAAAAAACCCTCACGACCAGAGAGCAACAATTTGTGGATTTTGAATTTGAATATCGAAGGAATTCCGAAAGACTAGTGTGATTACGTCTCCAAATTAGCTGATGAACACGGTATCAAAGAGATTCTTCTGCAAGAAACCCACACGACAACAAAAAAAAATTCTCGTGAAAGAGGACAGTTGAAAGGTTATGTATTAATTGATTTTTTACAAGTTTAGCTTGTTATGTTGAAAAATTATCAGTTTCGTAACTTTCAACAGATTCGGAAAGAGGAAATTGATGGAGTTTTTTTTTCATTTCTTTCAAATTTTGAGACATTTCTGTCATAAATATTTATAAACCTCCGAACATTATTTGGCCATGTTGATGTTTTTTAAAGTAGCAAATGTATTTCCAAAATGAATTTAATTTATTCTGAATAATCGGTTTCTTTTCTGCTTTTGTCTTTTTTCATTTCAGATTAAGAATTACGAGTCGTTTTGGGAAGAACCTGTTTATCCGAGCCCATCGACGGATAACATGAAAATGATCACACTGATGTCTTTCAAGATTTTCCTGATATTCGATATTTTATGTTATTTTGTTTACGGGGAGGCAGGTTTTTTCGGCTGAGGTTTTTTCCCTTGGCTGTATAGTATCGTATGATTCTATAGTATCATACAAAGAATGTTATGATACCCCGTTCTTTTTTTACCTCAGCTTAGGTACTTTTTGTTTCAACATTTATTGTGTTATTTTAGTTCTCTTTTTCATAAGAATATATATATACCCCTATAGACGTGGCTATAGATCAGATTCAGAATAATTTTGAGAAGATCGATACAACCATCCCAAAATCAGAATTCATCGACTTTTGCAAGTTCATTTTGAACAACTCCTACTTCATGTTCAACTCAAAAATGAACGAGCAAATATACGGCTGACCCATGGGTTTTCCCCTAAGCCAAGAGATTGTTGAGAGTATTCTGCAATTTTAAGAGGGGCATATTCCGCCATCGCTCCAATTCCCTCTGACATTTTACTATAGATACGTAGATGACATACTTATTTGTCTGGATGCTTTACACGTTAATGAACTCTTATAAACCTTCAATTCCTTTCACGAACGACTATATTTCACAGCAGAGATACCGAATGAACTTCATGAACTTTCTGGACATAACCATATCGATAGTCAACAACGGGTTCAAATTTAACTGGTTTAGAAAAGACTCTTGGTCTAGTATATACTTAAATTTCTTATCTTACCACCCCCTAAAATAAAAGTCCTCCACCATGAACAATCTTGTTGATAGAGCAATCCTCCTGTCTGACAATGAGTACCACAGAACCAATTTAAAATTGATAAGAGATAATCTAGCTGAAAATTCTTACCCCACCACCTTCTTAAACCGAACCATCAAAAGAAGAATTAACGTCCTCGAAAAAAGATAAAGGATCACACCAATGGAAGATTCCGTTACACCACCCCTTAGCAACTCCACAGTTCTAGCTCTCCCTGGGTTAAATGACCCCATCAACACGTCTCCCGGAACATCTAAACAGGCCTCAGAGCTTACCAAGATCATATTTTTCAGATTACCTTATTTTCAAACGATTGAGCATGGTATGAAATAAGCTGTGCAAAAACTTAAAGATCGTGCCAGCTTGGACTCCATCTCTCAGGAGCGAAATAATTTTCAGCAAACTTAAGCAGAGAGATGATATCATGAACGCCAGCAACGTAATATATAGGGTAATATGCCGAGACTGTGATCCACAAAACTTCTACATGGGACAGACCTCTCAATACTTAAAAAAAAAACATTATATCAACATCAATATAAAAAAAGTGATCTAACTAACCCATTACATCCGGGTATATGTAAGCATTCTTTAGACTCGGGACACTCCTTTGACTTCGACTCAGTTACTATCCTGGATTCGGAACCGCATTTCTGGAAGAGATTATACTTGGAATCCCTCTACATTTCCCTTTCTGACAATAATGTAAACCTAAAAACAGATTTCACGACCATCTCAAATCGTTACGTGAACATCTTCCCACATTATAATCTTAATATATAAAACTAAGTCAGCCATATTGTTGGTTACAACATTTATCGTATTATTTTAGCTATCTTTTTCATAAGAATATATATATATATATATACAGTGGCGTAACTTACACCAGCGCAGACCCCGCGGTGCGGGGGGGCCCAGGCGTTGGGGGGCCCGGCCGTGATGGTGGCCTGGTCTTCAAGAGAAAATTCAAATAATTTTATCGTTAAAGAATATGAACATGACCTCAGTTCTGACCTTAATTGTGCCTATACACGATCCGGCGGCTTGCAGTCCCAGGACTGTCGATTTGAACTGACATCCAAAAATTGTAGCGCACTATACACGATACAGTTAAATCGTAAGACCTGATCTGAAAATCGAATACTGACAGTCCGCGGACTGCAGTCCATCCTAAATTTGACCATACACGTTCAGTTCAGATCTATAGATTCTACTAGCTGAATCTCCAATTTTGGCTGTGAGATATCAAATAGTTAGGAAGTTCTGAACTGTCGATGAGATCTGAAGGAATCGCTCTACAAACGGTAGTTTCTCAAGCGATTTGGCGAAACTGCCGGCTAGGACTTATCTATTATCTGTGCATGTGTAGTGATAACAAAAGTGTGGATCTCTCATTTCTTCCGAATGAACTCTTTTAGAATTAATTGCATTGAAATCAGAGATTCAGAAGAGATCATCAATACGACAGCTAGCTGATCTCCTGTTTTCACGAAATTTTCCGATTGTAACTAGTTTCCCAGATCTCTGTACTGCTTTAATGTTATTTTTATTATAACCTGTTACTGTAGCAATGGCAGAGCGATGCTTTTAAAAGTTAAAGTTAATAAGGAATTATTTGAGAAGTACAATGACCAAAAAAAAACTTAGCGGGCCCAGTTTGTTGAGAATTGAGAAGAAACGTGCCAGGAATATGGACCTTCACGAAGTAATAAATGTATTTGTTATTTACAGTTATTTACAAGTTATTTACCCATTTACTTCAAGTAACACAGTATTTTCTGGGATTGATAACTACATTTGAAATAAAGATGCAATTATGTATATTATTTACTACAAATTTTAAATAATATTTCAATAAATAAAGTATAGAAAGTATTACTTCAAGTAATATTTCGGAGTAATATTGGTGTTGTTACACCTAAACCATATAATTTTCTTAATTAAAGTTTTTTCCAATAAATACGAATGCCCGTACGAGGGGGCCCGGAAATTCGTTACGCTACTGTATATATATATATATATATATATATATATATATATATATATATATATATATATATATATATATAATATATATATATATATATATATATATATATATATAAAAATATCTATATATATATATATATACCATTTATAACTCAAGATTGGATGAACTGTTTGTTATAAAAGATTTTTTGTTGGATTTTTTTACGGTGGTAAATACATTAAAACTACTAAACTACTAAAAATTTGATAAAATGGAAAAAAAAGTTGGAAGTTATTCTCCTTCTTGCGAATAACGCTAGTAGATGATGTCGATACGGTTAACAGCGGTAGAGCTCTTTCTTCTGATTTCAAATATATACCTTATTGAAATTATCACTGGCAGTTTTCTAAAAATATATATATTTCTTCTAAATCTAAGGCAGTTTTTTTCATATCAAAGGAGGCGTGGATAATGAAACACCTGATATTTATATTATTTATTTATTAACTGAAAGTTAAATTAGGGATTCAAATGACCCTCATTTACTTCTACACAGTGTCGATATCTTTTTTTAAAGGTTTTGAGGATTTTCCTCAACATTTATGGAATATATTGAGGTTGTCAATTTCTTCTTCTATTCTGAATTCAATATCTTCAATATTGGGGCCAAATACATTTCATATTTCGAATATCCTCATAAAAAAGTGTCAAACGATTTTAAGTAGGGACTATCAGGAGGCCATAGAATGGAACTTCGATATAAACAAATCACAGCATTCTCGAGTGGCATTCTACAGCTGCCTCACTTAGATTAAGACAAACCTCGGTGAAAAGTTTTATTCCTGTCTCGAGAGGTATAGTAATAGCGCATCTTTCGACAGAAATGAAACACTATTATTAAACTATAAATTATTACATATCAAAGTTGTGTTTCTGGAACTGATTAGTTGAAAAAATTATGGCAGAGTATTTGGGTATTATAAATGATTCATCATGAGTGATTAATTTTTGTTCACATTTTTTTAATTCAAAAACAAGAGGAAATATCTGTTTGCTGCAAAAATTAACCATCTCTTTTCAAATTGTCCTAGATCCTAGTCGGGAATATGGTTGAATATATTATATCAATCATCGAATTCGCTGCGCTCGCACGTAAGAATATCTCTAGCATTAATCGCTGTCATTAATGATCTAGTTGATTAAATAACTAATAATATTGAACGAAAACCAACAAAAACCTTTCATTCGCTCATAAGAAGGTGTGCAAGGATGTTGTGAAGGTGTGTATTTCAATGTTACATTTTGAAAGTTTTGTATATCACTCTGCACTTGGTACATATTGTACGATGTCAATTATACTGATACAAAGGAAAAAGATAGCATCCACAATGTGTTTTTTAGAAAACTCTGAAGAATTCTGCGAGTGTAGTTCTTTCTTTCTTGCTTCCAGCAATTTCAGTACGGTTTGAATAAATCAATGCATTTATTCTTTATTCATGATAATCTTTTTTCCACTGAACGTCTCGCTTCAATTTAAATAATTCATCATATTATTTTCTTTACCATTGAAGATTCAATATGAGGTAGTTTCTAGAAGACCCATCTGAATTTTGCAAACATCTTCTCACAGCGAATTATGATATAAATTTGAAGATTTCAACAGGTTTGAGATGCCAATCAATAAATTCCTTCGATTCAATCATTAAATTGATGGTTATCTCAGGGCCAGGATTCAGATACTGAATAGGCAGTTTAGACTGATTTCCTCGATTAATATTGAATCCCGAGCAAATATTAGTATATATCGATCGATGTATTTGAACGCCACAATCCGCTTTGAAGACCTCAGTAAATTTCCCTGGAACCCTCTTGTGCATCGGCAGCTCAAGCAAATTATTCATAGATAATGCCTCCTGCTACTACTGGGAATTGGATTTGATTAAACATAGTTTTTCAACTACTTCAATAAGAAAGTCTACAGAATAGTTATTATATTATACAAACTGTGAGTTCATGAAAGAGAATGGCTATAATGCAGGATTATTTCAATTTTCTTCAGTCGAGGAAAGCTAGTTTTACTCGATATTGAGATTTGGCTACTACTTGTTATGAGAATAGTATGAGACTTTGTTGATTTCGAAAACTTCTTATGGTGGTCCTTTTAGCTAAATAGTGAGCTTTGTCGATGTTGATCAGTACATTAAATATGGCATGGGAAATATAAAAAGATATTTCGCAGTAGAAAAAAACCAAGCTGGGGAACGTTCAACCATATAGCCTGAAAACTTGTAAGATGGCTTTCGAAAGCTGTAATATATTCATATTTAATAATAAAAATACGGATGCCATCGAGAAGACCAGCTCTTTTTCACGTGTTTTATATTATAATATAAGGATGCGGGGAATTATCTGCGGGGAAAACGAATGAAGAATAATAATGAAAATATGAAGAACTGAGTCTAAATGAAGAGTATTTAATTAGAGTAGGCTCCTCAGAAGCGATTAATCACAAATTGGAAAATATTAGACATCTTGCAATTTTCATATGTAGGTAATGATATTATTTCATAATACGAGTTACAAAGGTGGGTATGTTCTGGTAGGCTTTGTAACTGTGTCCCAAGTCCACCTTAGGCACAACACTGTTGATGATTCACCCAACAGTGCAACAGTGCATGGATCGGTAACTTCTCCATTCGAATTTGTCCCTTAACGGAGACTTGAACCCCGACCATCTGGTCGGAGCCAGGGTCCTTAAACTGGCGACTCACAAATTACAATCAACAAAGGAGTATCTAGTTCGACATTTGTACGATTTTAATTATTCTTCATGAATTTAGCACCACTAACCCATCCAAAAGCGGATGAAAGGAGGCTTGTAGATTAATAAGTGAGCGTAGCGATTTGTTCAGATATTTTATAGTTGATATCATATCGGAACCGATGCTTGCATCAGCCCTCATCGGCCCTTAGGATGTTTGTTGATGTTTTCGATACAATTTCAAATCAGCACATGAACTTTTTTATATTTTCTTAATGAAACGATGACCAACGAATTATGTATTTTGATTTCACAGGTAGCTATGAAGCGTCAATCGCATTGATCTTTTTCGAATATTTGATGAAATAATATAGTCTGTTATGCAAATAATATAGTTCATTATGCAACGAAGAATGTATTGAAAATGCTGATTTTATTAAAAACGGCTTGCAATAATTCATTGTAGATATGAAACAGATTCTATGAATTTGACGGTACGTACTACGTACGACATGAAATCAGGAAATCCTGAATAACTCGAGAATTATTAATTTTAGGAGCATTAACATGTTGAAACATTATCATCATTTTTCTTCGCACAATCCAACGCAATCATAAAAAAATAGGGTTCTGATTTGAAAAACGAAAGTTGTGGATCAATCTTGATCTCAATTTTTGAACCAACATTTGGAACACCCTGTGACATGTTTTTCAAAATTCTGAAAATGTTCAATATTTCCACATTCTTCGCCTTCAGAAATGTGAAAACGCTTGGTGCTTACGATATCTAGGTTAGGAATAACAAACATAATACCGAATACACTTATCTCCCTTTTTTCTTCAGTTTTTTCTGGATATTTTGGAAAGTATTTCGACGAATGTACGGTTTTGAGTACGAATGTATTCATAATTGCATACTCTATCAAATTCGACAACAAAAAACAGAAAAAAAAAATTTTTGAAAATTTTTTTTTTACTCCCTGTATAACTGAAAGTGGTTAGGCTCCAAGAATATTTTAGATCGGTAGATAATGTCAAAAAATAATATAATCCTAATTTTCAGATTTCAAATAGGTCCAATTCTCCAGAAACGCCCATTAGGCCGTCGAACTTGGTACACCCTGTATAAATATATATATTTAAAATCAGAAGAAAGAGCTCTACCGATTAGGAAAATAAAATACAGGGTGTGCCATTTGAAAAACAACAATTTTTAGGTTAACGATGCCTTAATGCAATTCTCAGCACTGAATTCTGAATGCCCATAAAATACAACAAATTTGCCCATTTGAACTGAGATAGCTATTGAGTATTATATAAACAATCACCCTGTACATACCTATTTCACTCCAATTAAATTTTTTGTATATTTTTTACATATTATTTAACAGCTGTTTCCAATGTTTGGCGCAACACATATTGTACAGGACAATTTTATTTCCACTTTCAAGGTATTATACCATAATAGTTTATTATAATATTAAAGTTGCTTTTTTGAGGCAGTACGAAGTCTGCCGGGTCAGCTAGTTAGAAATTAAGAGGAAATAAATGTGAATTTATGTACACACCTAATGATTTTCTAGTGTTGTTTGTTGCCTATATTGTATTATACCCTCCTTGTTCAAACTTCTTGTGAGAAAGAAGAAAAAGAAACACTAAAACATATTGATGTTACCTCACTGTCTGTTTTCCTTATGAAAATGAGAGCTAAAATAATACAATAAATGTTGAAACAAAAAGTACCTAAGCTGAGGTAAAAAAACAACGGGTATCATAACATTCTTCGTATAATACTATAAAATCATACGATACTATCATCACTAGTATCATACGATACTATACAGCCAGGGGAAAAAACCTCAGCCGAAAAAACCTGTCTCCCCGTAAAAAAATAACATAAAAATATTAAATATCAGGAAAAACTTGAAAGACATCAGTGTGATCATCTTCATGTTATCCGTCGATGGGCTCGGATAAACAGATTCTTCCCAAAACGACTCGCAATTCTTAATCTGAAATGAAAAAAGGCAAAAGCAGAAAAGAAACCGATTATTCAGAATAAATCAAATGCATTTTAGAAATGCATTTGCTACTTTAAAAAACATCAACATTCAGATTTCTTGGCCAAATAATGTTCGGAGGTTTATAAATATTTATGACAGAAATGTCACAAAATTTGAAAGAAATGAAAAAAAACTCCATCTATTTCCGCTTTCCGAATCTGTTGGAAATTACGAACTGATAATTTTTAAACATAACAAGCTGAACTTGTATATTTTTATGTAATTACGTGTTTTTAATCTTTTAAGAAGCCCAGTAGGGCGAAACGTCAGTTTCATATTCTAGTATAGTTAAAACTTTCGTAAATGAAATATTATTATTTTTGGTCAGAATGAACATATAAGGATTTTTAAGAATGAGAAAATGAAAAATCAACAATTCTGAAAACGTTCCAATTTTGTCTGATAGAGACTTTGTAATCTCCGAAACGTTAGTTCGGATAGTTCGAAGGTTTATCGTTGATTTTGTTGTTGAGTAACAATTATTTCAAAGTGGTTCTCTTGCTACGAATCAATGCAAGAATTCACCATAAAAGCATTTTCATTATGTGAAGTTTTTCATTTGTTGGTTTTTCAGAAAATGAGTTATTGCTGTTTTATCAAATTGGTGGAAATTTAGATATATATTGAAATATTGTCTGGGAGGTCTTTACATATTCCTGAATACTTAATTTGGGTTTTCTCGCCTAGTCTCTGAAACAAGAAACAATTAGAAAATTTTGTCAAATAATAGAAGAAAGTCCCCTGCGTAAAAATTTGAGCATTAATTTGTCAGGGGCCAGAATTTTATAAGAAGAAATTGTTGCCTAACAATGAACAAAAACAAAATCCTTTGAACTCTGAAACGTAACGTTTCGGAGTCTAAATAAGAAAATTTCTATTTTTCATTTAACTTCGTAGAATCGTGACCAAAAAAATATATTGTCAGGATTCTATGAAGTTGTATGAAAAATTTAAATTGACTGACGAAGGAGTCTGATTCAGACTCCGAAACGTTACGCTCCAGAGTTAAAAGTGTTTTCTTTTTTGTTCATTGTTAGGCAACAATTTCTTCTTGTAAAGTTTTGGCCCCTGACAACTTTATTATTCAATCTTAGCGCTAGTGATGTCTGTCGCAAGGGAATCACGAGGTTAGAACTTGTGCAGTTTTTTTCATTTCTTCAGACCATGAATATTCAAGAATATTTGTAGATTTATCGAAAATTCTGCAGGTGTGGTGGAAGTTGAATGTGATATGTTTGTAAACAAGAGAAATCATTTTTAACCTACTTGTTCTCTCTCATTATAAAATATACATTTGGATATCTCCTACGCTGCCGGATACCTTTCATTTGAAAAAACAAATGGACTTTCTTATGTTCAACCTTCAGGGATTGAATTTCATTCCCTGATAAATAATCTCCTTAATCTCGTTACAAATCGGGATGACATGCACATTCGTAGATGAAACTCTAATGCCGAGGCCACACAGAGCACTATGCTTAATAAGCTATAGACGCTATGGACGCTAAGGATCCGATGTTCGCTAAGTGACCAGCCACACGGAAAGCTACATACTTAAGTATATCTTTCACGTTTCGCAATCATTAGGCTCAGTTGTATTTGACGATGTTACCAAGCACGGTGCCATGGGATAGTGATAGCGATGAAGATGAGTTGCTTTTATTTTTTTCGTTGTGCAAAAATGAACGTAAAAGAAAATGGGTCCACGAAGTGAACAAAACGAGAAAGGATTTCGGAGAATTTCATCATCTCGTAGTTCAGTTGCTAGAAGATGAATCTAAGTTTAGAGAATATTTTCGAATGAACCCGCAGCAGTTTGACCAATTGTTAAGCATTATTGAAAAGGATATTGAAAAGCGACATTATCCTTCGACAGATCACACTACACTGAAGCGAAAATCACCGCGGCAGCCCTCGCGATGTGTTGAATATAGCCGAGAATCAAACATAAGGCCACGTGGCTTAGATCGCGAACATAGCGAATATAGCGTACCAGTGTCGGTGTGGCCGCCTACGTGCAAAATAGAGATGGCTAATTTTTGAATGCATCGCGAACGAAGCGAGCATAGCGTACGTGTGGCCTTGGCTTTACTCACTTATTTGGTATGAGATTCTGAAAATGGCATCTACGATTCTTAACTTGTAGCGTGATCGCTCTCAGAAAACAATGACTTAATGAAGAATGGCACTACGGGGACGATCCGGAAAATGTCTTGATCAACAGATGACATAGCGCATGCTGTATGCCGTTACTGTATTGCGATTGTGAGTTGCGTTAAAACCGAGGTTAAAACTATCAGAAATGTTAAAAACAATTCTTTCACAGCTGTCACTGTTGAATTATTTGGATCCTTTCAACGAAAGCAAAATTATATGAGTCGAATTCGAAAAACGATCGCAAACAATTCTTTGCAATAAAATATTCCACTCAAATCATATCACAGTGAAATGAACTCAAGTTTTTTCAGGTTTTTGAGTGAATGCTGCATCTTTTTATTCACGGCTGCTCGAATTTACGGCTAGAGATAAGCGAAAATCGAAGTGAAATCTCATCATTATCCATTAAATTAATTACTTTTATCTAACTACCTTTGAAAGGGAGTACCTAGGACCCTTATTTGAATTTTGAATCATAATATTTATATTTTGATTAAGATATAGAAAGGAATCAAAATGTGATAGGTGCTTCTCTCATTGAGAGGATATTCCTGATATGTTTTCTTTGGAAAAAAATTGTTTTCAATTATATAATTTCACACCATGCCATGCCGCAAATGGTTTTCATTTGGAATTGCACTTGGTTTGTTTAATATTTAACAGTATTGAAATATTTCGATATAGCGTTTCATAATATCGATTGAAATTTTGTTGATTTTTCTAGAAGTGTTCGGTAATGGATCAGCTTGGATTTATATATCCAGTGACTTCTTGTACAGAAAAAAAGACCCGCTGATTGACTGATACCTTCACTAAAAGATCTGGGCAGAATTCACTCCCAAACTGAATCGACCAAGAAAAAAAAATTACTTTGGACAGATTTTCGTCTTCAAGTAATGCTATAATTTTTTTTTGATCTAAAGTGGTGTGGTATCTGCGCATAATATTTTTTGGTTCTGCAGCGTGATTCTCCATCTTTAACCTTCGAAATTTTCTTAACAATAAACAAAAGAACAACCACAGAAACGATCAAATATTTATGACATGTAAACAGAATCTACTTTGAACGAGAATAGGACAGTGATCGATGGTCACGTTTCTTTGGGCGCCATGCATTATTCATGAAAAAATTGAAGTTGCAAACGAAACGAAAGAGCCTTAGGCGATGGATAAATCCACTGTTCTTTCCGTATCCAAATCTGCCGCACCACCCTGACTCCTCAATGTGTTTATTTGGAATATTCCGGTGGAGTCAAATTTATTTCCGGAGTATTGAATGCGAATCAGCTTTCTATGGTAACAAGAAGGAATAGGACGGACACAAACATCGTTTCCTATGCGATTGTTCCGTTCAGCAACCCGAATAAATTACTCTTCCTGAATCCGGGATGCACGTCGAATTTATTGGAACTACGTCGGTTTTTCTACTAGGGTCGAGCATCAGCGTTGACCTCATTTTCTCAATATGCTACTGATGATTGGCTAAGAACCTTAGACGTATAGGTGGTTCTTTTGTTGTGCACTCGCTTGGAATGAATATATCACGAAATTTGAACCGCTTGGAGGCTGGAAATTGAAAAGACAGTCTCAATTTTAATAGAATAAAATGTAATCCGCATCTGATAGCATCAAATGTTTTCCTGGAAAATTTGCATTTCTTGTAATTTTTCGTTCTTCGATGCCTTAGCTCAATGTCGGATTTCATCCATACAAATATGTATAGAGATTCCATAACAAATTTTCACTACGAGATAAGAAAAATATAAGAAAGAGCTGTGATCATTCAGAAAAACTCATCAGATGATACTTTTATATACAACCATACAGGTAAAAATGACATTTCACATATCTTTGAAAGTTGGAAAGTTGACGTTTTTTGACTTATACCTTCCGCCTGATTGGGAGCACTTTTCACCCGATTGTGAGCACTTTCTTCCTGATTGTAAATAGTAAATTCTAAAACAAGTTGCAGAATGAGCACCTATTCCAACACGAATGCGAAATTCGAAAACGAGCGAGTTTTCGAAAGCATGAGTGTTGGAATTGCCTTCTGCAACGAGTATTAGACGATATTTTCTCTATTTCAGTAAAGTTTTGTGGACAACTCTTGAACTTCAAATAAAAATTCAGATTAGTGACTTTTGTATTGTATCTTGGCAGTTGGTGTCATTTGCTATGATAAGCCAGTAACGCCGATTCAGAGCCGGGATTTTGAATTTTGTTTTCCGTACACCATTCTTCAAATATATCATATGCCTTGTCATATCTGGGGCGGCTTCTGGTTGGTAGATTATCATCCGCTATTTTTGCTGTTTCTCGAATTTCTGGTGGAGTAGCAGCAAACTCAAATTCCTCATCCGATAATATTCTTTTTTGGATTTGCGAAATTAGAACACCGTTTGTATTTTCACTTTGACAACTCGCTACCGTGATAACGATACAAATAGCGAAGCACGGCCGCCAAATAAAATTATTATCGTATCAATTTTCATAATTTAAATTTATAATAATATACGGAAGTGTTTGTAAATTAAATAGTATACAAACCTCGGTGAAAAGTTTTATTCCTGTCTCGAGAGGTATAGTAATAGCGCATCTTTCGACAGAAATGAAACACTATTATTAAACTATAAATTATTACATATCAAAGTTGTGTTTCTGGAACTGATTAGTTGAAAAAATTATGGCAGAGTATTTGGGTATTATAAATGATTCATCATGAGTGATTAATTTTTGTTCACATTTTTTTAATTCAAAAACAAGAGGAAATATCTGTTTGCTGCAAAAATTAACCATCTCTTTTCAAATTGTCCTAGATCCTAGTCGGGAATATGGTTGAATATATTATATCAATCATCGAATTCGCTGCGCTCGCACGTAAGAATATCTCTAGCATTAATCGCTGTCATTAATGATCTAGTTGATTAAATAACTAATAATATTGAACGAAAACCAACAAAAACCTTTCATTCGCTCATAAGAAGGTGTGCAAGGATGTTGTGAAGGTGTGTATTTCAATGTTACATTTTGAAAGTTTTGTATATCACTCTGCACTTGGTACATATTGTACGATGTCAATTATACTGATACAAAGGAAAAAGATAGCATCCACAATGTGTTTTTTAGAAAACTCTGAAGAATTCTGCGAGTGTAGTTCTTTCTTTCTTGCTTCCAGCAATTTCAGTACGGTTTGAATAAATCAATGCATTTATTCTTTATTCATGATAATCTTTTTTCCACTGAACGTCTCGCTTCAATTTAAATAATTCATCATATTATTTCTTTACCATTGAAGATTCAATATGAGGTAGTTTCTAGAAGACCCATCTGAATTTTGCAAACATCTTCTCACAGCGAATTATGATATAAATTTGAAGATTTCAACAGGTTTGAGATGCCAATCAATAAATTCCTTCGATTCAATCATTAAATTGATGGTTATCTCAGGGCCAGGATTCAGATACTGAATAGGCAGTTTAGACTGATTTCCTCGATTAATATTGAATCCCGAGCAAATATTAGTATATATCGATCGATGTATTTGAACGCCACAATCCGCTTTGAAGACCTCAGTAAATTTCCCTGGAACCCTCTTGTGCATCGGCAGCTCAAGCAAATTATTCATAGATAATGCCTCCTGCTACTACTGGGAATTGGATTTGATTAAACATAGTTTTTCAACTACTTCAATAAGAAAGTCTACAGAATAGTTATTATATTATACAAACTGTGAGTTCATGAAAGAGAATGGCTATAATGCAGGATTATTTCAATTTTCTTCAGTCGAGGAAAGCTAGTTTTACTCGATATTGAGATTTGGCTACTACTTGTTATGAGAATAGTATGAGACTTTGTTGATTTCGAAAACTTCTTATGGTGGTCCTTTTAGCTAAATAGTGAGCTTTGTCGATGTTGATCAGTACATTAAATATGGCATGGGAAATATAAAAAGATATTTCGCAGTAGAAAAAAACCAAGCTGGGGAACGTTCAACCATATAGCCTGAAAACTTGTAAGATGGCTTTCGAAAGCTGTAATATATTCATATTTAATAATAAAAATACGGATGCCATCGAGAAGACCAGCTCTTTTTCACGTGTTTTATATTATAATATAAGGATGCGGGGAATTATCTGCGGGGAAAACGAATGAAGAATAATAATGAAAATATGAAGAACTGAGTCTAAATGAAGAGTATTTAATTAGAGTAGGCTCCTCAGAAGCGATTAATCACAAATTGGAAAATATTAGACATCTTGCAATTTTCATATGTAGGTAATGATATTATTTCATAATACGAGTTACAAAGGTGGGTATGTTCTGGTAGGCTTTGTAACTGTGTCCCAAGTCCACCTTAGGCACAACACTGTTGATGATTCACCCAACAGTGCAACAGTGCATGGATCGGTAACTTCTCCATTCGAATTTGTCCCTTAACGGAGACTTGAACCCCGACCATCTGGTCGGAGCCAGGGTCCTTAAACTGGCGACTCACAAATTACAATCAACAAAGGAGTATCTAGTTTGACATTTGTACGATTTTAATTATTCTTCATGAATTTAGCACCACTAACCCATCCAAAAGCGGATGAAAGGAGGCTTGTAGATTAATAAGTGAGCGTAGCGATTTGTTCAGATATTTTATAGTTGATATCATATCGGAACCGATGCTTGCATCAGCCCTCATCGGCCCTTAGGATGTTTGTTGATGTTTTCGATACAATTTCAAATCAGCACATGAACTTTTTTATATTTTCTTAATGAAACGATGACCAACGAATTATGTATTTTGATTTCACAGGTAGCTATGAAGCGTCAATCGCATTGATCTTTTTCGAATATTTGATGAAATAATATAGTCTGTTATGCAAATAATATAGTTCATTATGCAACGAAGAATGTATTGAAAATGCTGATTTTATTAAAAACGGCTTGCAATAATTCTGCACTATTCGGAAAGCGGGAAATAGGTTTGTTGTGGTTTGGGGGACCGGGGACCGCGTTTGCTGATCTCGTTTTTGTCTCCGTGTTCACGTGATTTTTTTCCGAAAGATTTTTCATTTTGTTGACCGACTTGATTAGTTTGTTAGTACCACATTCACAATAAAATATCTCAAGCATCTGAAATGATTGATATAACACAATTTTTCTTTTTCCTGAAAACTTAATATGGGTTTTCTCTCCCAGTCTCTGAAACAAGAAAGAATTAGAAAACATTTTTTAATAATATGAGAAAGGCCCCTGCGTAAAAATTTTGAGCACTAATTTGTCAGGTGCCAAAACTTTACGTGAAAAATTTGGTGCCTAACAATGAACAGAAAGAAAATGAAAACACTTTGAAATCTTAAGCGTAACGTTTCGGAGTCTAAATCATACTTCTTCGTCAGGCAATAACTGATTTTCATGCAACTTTGTAGAATCATGATAAAAATCATCAGATCATCATCTGATCCGTTTTTCTTTATTTCCATCATTCGTTTCTAGGACCGACCAAACAGAATTGATTTTGATCACAGATTATTCATCAGTGAATAACAAATATATTCCACAATATTTTATTCTCATGTTCAGAATCTTGTTGTTATGGAGTTTTTCGTGACGAGAAGATTGAAGTACTTTTCCCAAGACATGCCCAGGTGTCATTTCATGGGGCTTCCTTCCGTTTAATTACAGCCTCATCCGTTATTTATACTATTTTCGTAACGAAGAGCTCAAAAGGCAACGGAGGGCCCTACTTATTACTGCTATCACTATTCAGGTCTCTTGTTATCCTGACGAAATAAATTACTTGATTATGTACGGAAAGCCTTGAACTTATTCGGGTAATTAGAGCTCAGATAGAATATTTCTCCAAGATTAATTATTTTGCGAAATGAATACCTGGGCGTGGAATGGGAGGTTGATGAAAGTCGTTCTGATGTGCGATGGTGATAGTGCCCACCGTTACCGTTATGGCTGTCTTTCATTACAGGATCGCTGAAACGTCGACGTCGAGGTACAAATGCTGCAATTATCACTGTCATCTGGTGTTATGAGGAAAATCGAATGGTTGTCAGTTGTGATTATGCAACTTTGCTCAGGAGTTGTACGGAAGGAATACTTCAAAGACTATTGTTTTGCATATGAAACAAGAACAACAACTAACCATTTCGATGTAATTCAGATTGGTAGATTTAAGTTTAGAAATCATCATTTCTAAGTCATATTAAATTATAGGTGTGACCTTATAATAAAAGCACTTTATCTCAGTAAAAGCATGCTAAATTTTCTCAAACAATACAGAATACTGTAGCCTCAGGAAGCACATGATTCTTAATGAGAATGAGTATGCTAATTCTACGGGTTAAACCAAATGGGTAGTCTATTCAGTGTTCTTGGGCCCAAGAAAATGAAGCAACGCTGTCCTATGGTTTGTTTCATCTTGGGTACTACTCTCTGTTATTATTCATATATCTATGCTTTTACACATTTTACACCATAACTTCCGTTTTAGTATTTCGAATATCAAATTCAAAACGTGGGATACGTTTCAGGGTTGACATCAACTGGAAATATTTTTGACCCATTCCATTCCTTTTTCTGTGGGCCATAGATTCTCTTTTCATTATAGGTTTTCAAATGTATTTTATGTTCTTCAGTTGAAACATAATATAATCGACTAAATTCTGAAGCAATACTGACGCTTTTCATGTGACTTTTACATTTTTCATTGATTCACCATTACTTTTGAATAATATTAAAACGCGTTTTTCTTTTGCATTTCTGTTTAGTGCAACGAGCATCGTATTTTTGATAAGATATATATATATATATATATATATATATACATAACCACAAACATATATATATATATATATATATATATATATATATATATTCATCGAAAACGAAGAACCACAGATATCGATCAAATCATTTTGTGTCCGACATCTATTCTATACTAAAATGGAACATGTAATATAATATTGAACGGAATTCAATTGAACATACACAATGTCGCCTACATATTTATTACTCAGATTTTAGATCGATCTACCTTGCGTTTCAGACTGAAAATGTCCTCAAAAACAAAAACGAAACAAAAATAATATTTTCGTTGTGTTGGTTTGTTGTGTCTATGTTTTACGATGTTAGAAGTCTATTTCGGACCTTTGAGAGAGAATTCTACGAAACGAAGTCAATCCCGTATTCAATCCACATTCACGAAATACACTTTTCACATCGATATTTTTGGTGTTTTGGTGTCTGCGGTTCTTTGGTTAATTAGTTTCAATGCGGATAGTGGCTGTGTCACAGGCAATGCTGTTTTGTAAATATAGTTGTTTGTTTCTTTCTGTTGTACTTTCTTTGTACTTTCTCCATCATACCTTTCACATAATGACCATGACCTGTATCTTGTTGCCCTGGAGAAGCAACAATAATAATACGATACGGCAACAGCTAAGATTTGATGATTCCTTTAACCACCTTCCTAGTATTAACACGCTGTTACAAATAATATATCCTAGAATATCAAATTTTCTATGTTTAGTCGGAGACAAATTTCTTATAAATTAAATAATCATTACTAAGTCTACAAATATCAAGAAAATAAGGTTCCCTATGAACGCACAGTTTCATAACAATGTCCTACTTGGGAGTTGTTTTCAAAAGGCATGAAAGCTGTAAACATCAACATTTCTATCTCTGCGAAGCGACCATACGTAAGTTGTCGATAAAGGCACTCCGAACTTTCTAATTTGATTCTGTGGTCTAATAGGGTTGTTATTGGTGACTTCCGAACGAAGGTATTGAAACAGTTTGATCAAATCCTCTCTCGTACCTATACAAACACTGGAGTTCGGTTTTATGATGTTTTTCTGAAAATTCAGATATCAACTTTTTTACGATTTGTCACATAGATTTAGAATTAGTAGAATCGTAGAACATTTCTCGAAGGAGTTGTCACCAAGGGCGGATGCACGGAGGGGGTCGGGTAGTTGAACTCCTTTTTCTACAGAAAATTTCCTACAACATCTGTTTTGTTCAATTTAAAAGAAATATTTTTTCATATGTCACATAAACGTGGAAAAATAGCACAAAATGCCATTTTACCATATTTGTTTAATGGACTGTATCTTCGTCAATATTGGCGCTTAGGTTATGAGAAAATTCAACAAGGTTTTTGTTTCTTAAACTTGGCCTAATTTTCTTAATCAATCAATGATTACATTATTTTTTCACTTTTCACTGAAATTATTTTAAATAAATCATGAAATTTTTTTTTATTTTCAAAAATTTCCGAAATTCGAAAAAAAATCAACATTCGAAGAATTTCGGTGAAATTTATTCTAATAATGAAATAAGAATAAAAAAAAAATTTTATTAAAAAAAAAACAGGAGACCATTTCTGACTCAAATTCACTGAAGCTATGGACACTGAATACATTTAAACCATCATTTTCTTCAGAAAAAAATCATGGAATGAATTCAAAGATGATACCCCACGGTACTCGTTAAGCGAAATTCTGAGGGAATTTTTCCGTGTTCTGGCACCACGTTACGAAAAAACAGTTTTTTTGAAAACCTTTCGACTCATTTGGTTAAAAAACTGATTAAAAAGAGTAGCTCAAGTTTAAAGAAAAAAAACTTCGTTTTCTTAATTTTTTCAAATTAAGGACCAAGAAAACCGCTCAACCGGTTACTGGCTTATTTTACCGAATGTCAAAAAAGATATCAACGCTTTGGTCAGATTACTCCATGCTGAGGACCACTTTATCAATAAGAGAAAAAGTAGACATATTTAAACACGCAAAATTTTTGGCATTTTAAATAGGGCAAAATAAAGCATACAGCCAAAAAAAATCGAACACACTGTCTAAGGAAAATAATTAAATTAATTCTTTTTGACCTTGTCCTGACCAATGCGATATGACGAAAAAAATTAACGCTTTCAGGTAGGTAAAAGCATGTATACTTTCGAATTTGAAGTATACATGCGTTTCACTATTTGGATATATAACATTTTTTCTTCTGGATACCTGGGATACTGGGATATGTCATGAAACAGTGTTGTTTACAAATCAAACGGCATCAGGGATCTCATCGATTTATTTAGTTTTTTCATATTTTATATGAGCCGAATGAATACAAGCGGCGCATTGTCGGAAGCATATATACAAATTCGTCTCAGGTATGCTCAGCGAAGCGATTGAGGACAGTGAAAAGAAAAATTCATAGAAGCTTCTCAAAAATATAACATACTGAAATCTCATTTCTAAAAAAAAAATGCCAAAAAAGATATGAATCCATATAGTGGTCAAACTAATCTGTCTGAAGACGAAGGAAATATAATTCCTCTATTTCAGTATCGTAATGAGCATTACAGCATTGTTTCCAGTTATTGTTTTCGTTTTGTAGTTGTCAGTACTGACCTCCGATTGAATCAAGTTTCCAATCCAATCAATTCAAATTCGGTAATCTGTCAATTTTCGTAATTCACACCAACTGCCAAGATGAAATATAAAAGTCACTAACCTGAATTTTTATTTGAATTTTGAATTTCGAGAGTATTTCACAAAACTGAAATAGAGATAATATCGTCTGATACTCGTTGCAAAAGACAATTCCAACACTCATGCTATCGAAAACTCGCTCCTTCGTCGCTCGTTTTCGAACTTCGCATTCGTGTTTGAATGAAAGCTCATTCTGCAACTTGTTTTAGAATATACTATTCTGATGCAATTATATCAGCAAGTCACTGGTGGTTTCCGTAAGAGAAGCAGATATACAAAATCTAAAAAAAATAAAACTTTTTCTAGTTGGAATAGCGATATCACTTTCAACATTTTTCAATATTAGTTGAAATATCTAAATCAAGTTATAATTTCAACCATATGATTGAAACGTAAAATTTTTTCGAACTATACACTGTTCCATATACATTTGAGAATTGAGAAATCAATTGATTTCAACTTATGTTTCAAGACTACCAAATCGGTGGGTGACTTGGGACAAGTATATTTAATTTTTTTCAGTCTGAAGAATGATATACATAGTATTCAATTGTCTGAACTATTTAACATGTTTGAACACTTTTCTCAGATGGAAGTAGGTACCGCTTATTAAAATATGACAAGTTAAATTTCAAAATCTGTCCAAGTGACCCGAATCTACGGTACTTAATTGAATTCTATAATTGAATAGAACAATACTAGTGGGAAAAGACACCTTTGTCCCAGACAAAAGTTTTTTGCAGGAAACTTAATGAAAATAAGCGCTACTGATTGTAACAAAAAAATAAATGGCATTCGAAAACTATTGGTAAATTGCGCGTTTCTTTGCGCAGCCAAAAAAAAATACTGCCCCAATTCTCATAGAGGTTCCTTGTGAGTACCGAAGGTTTATAGGAAAACAATGAAGAATATATCTATTCAATTCTCCTCGAAAGATGCTTATTTTTAATGAGCCTCGATTATAAGATATTGAAAAATAAAAATTTAAGGGGTGAAAAAGAAACAGACAAAGCCAAGTTATGACAGGAAGCTCTTTATATGGATTTCATTATTGGCACTTGGAAGGCCTTGCTGTTTGGAAAAGAAGAATGAACTAGTTGAAGAAAAAATTGAGAAGATAAACAGGAACAATCGCCCATACTTCGAAAACTGTGGTTAAAACGTTATAAGGATTAAGTTTTCCGACTGTGAATTGTGAGGATAGCATTATTTATGAGGTTGAGTATGAAGCGTTTACTCCTTTGAGTATGGATTCAATAGTTGTGATAATTCATTATTTAAAGACACTTCAAACCACTTTCGGGAATCTAAGTTCTTAAAATCCTCACTATTACGTTGAAAATTTGTGTGGTAAAACTATCTGCCCGAAAATTTGAAACACATCCATCAGTTTAGATTTTTGTGGTCTTCTCAAATATTGAAACAGATTTTCAAAATTTCAATAGGGTTTTTCTCGAGGATTCAAACTATTTCTGATTTTTTTTTTAACCCAGACCTGGATTTTACCAGGAAAAATCCAGGTCCGGGTCTGGGCAATGAAAAATTTTCCTTGCGGTTATTGAATGATACATCAGAGCTCTGATACGAAACACGTTTGCTAAATATGAAGAAAAAATATAGCGGATGGTTCGACTGCCTCAGCAAAATTCATAAGAGATCTGGAACCTATCTCGGAGACGAAGATAGTAAGAGCCCATAAATGTGGTATCTCCAGAATCATCTCGGTGCCATCTATCCGCCTGTAAAGTATTTCCGTGTTTCGATGAAACACCCCGTATACATTTCACTTATATTTTTCTCGTCTATTTTGATGAGCTCAGCAACCAAGGCTTATAACGAGATTCGTAGTTCGATTAATGATTACAATGCGATATCCAACAATTTAATTCCCAACACCAGACAGCACAACACCCCCAAACCTTAGGGGGTATCGAATCCTCAACCCTTGTTGTACTACTGAGAACTAGTTCCTGCTAAAAAAAGAGGCAGAGAAAAATCAGAAAAGACGTAGGCACCGAGACCCTTCATTCTGAATTTCATTTTGCAGAGATAAAACTTTCCTTATGATACAAAATGTAGCAACGTAGACATTTTAATAAATTTCAGTGATGACATGTCTTGCGGAAAATTTCATTTCTGCGAAATATTCCATTTTCTCCTTGAAATGCATTTTGATCCGTGGAGCTGCATAAAAGGAGAGGAGAGAGGGTTATTAAGTGTTATGACTCACTGTGCAATAAAATGTCACATAGGTTGTCGCGAGGGCCTACCTGCAGCAGCATGCCATACTATTATAACGCCGGATTATGAACGGTCGGCAATAAATGATACAAATAGCCAAATAATTGTCGAATATCGTTCACATATTCTCTATAAATCTTGTAAACAAGATTGGATTTGGTTCTCTTCATATCTGCTGCATTCCATATTGTTCCAGAGATTCTTTATTGTTCGGCTTTACGACCTGACCACGAACCATTTTATTTGACGTCATATCTTAATAACTCTGCCAGATGGCGCAGGTGGCGTTTCGGTAATTAAAAATGTTTTGACGCGGATTCGATAAATCCGGTTCATTTGTTTTATACTTCGCCAGGATTATAACATTTCTGGTGATTTATGACCTTTTAGGAATGGAACTTTCACAGCCGTGGAAACCTTCAAACGAATGGGTTTTTCTCTGAGGTCGTTTCGTTTATATTCTCGAAAAATCAAATTGAAAGTTTTAATTGTCTAGCGAGTTTGATGAACTGCCACCTTCAGTTCTCTAAGATCCATATAAATGATTTATATATAGGTATACAGCGTAAACGCAACGAGACAGCCAGGTTCAGTCATGCAGACTCTATCTCCATAAGGACGTGATCGAAAAAAATTCGAAGGGGGGTTGAATTCGGCAAATCATGAGTGCAAAAATTTTGGGGGGGGGGTGTTAAGCCTCTCCATATCCCCCACTGGGTACGGCCTTCAATACAACACAGTAATTTTATCGTTCTAACTGTTGAAGACATGAAATTTTTTCTATGAGCAAACTACCCTTTTGGGCGGTCCAATCTTCAGAAAGAGTTTTATCTGATTAATTCCTAGAGTATTGTGGGCGAATGGATAATAAAATATGAATAAATTTGGCAAGACAAAACTGGATTAACGTTGTAAAAACGATCTAGACCATAAAGAATACATCTTCAATGTGGCTGTGCTGATAATGAAGTTGACTGAATGGATGTCTTTTTTCGTATTTTCTAAACGGTGCCTGCACAAATGAAAAAAAGAATGGACAAACGTTGACCTACGATGAGCAGACAGTCCTGAAATTTTTTCGTCAAAGATCGTGTTTTGACACAGCTGGCAAAAGATGTCTAGCGAAATTAAGAAACATATTTATAGAAGATAATGTTAAAATTGCAGTGTACAACCAGCGAAAAATCGAGTCATTGTACAGTAAAATAAACGATTCCGTTGCGAAACAATTGCAAAAAACTGTGATTTTCAAAGGGACAGGGGTCCTTAGGTTGCACACACATCTCACTGCATCAAAAACAAAATGGAATCATACAAATGAGACATAAGAAGCCATCTTGAAAGATGCGTTTCAGCCACCTAGGCACACGACTTCGATCATTTTCAGATCTTTGAAATTCGAAGACAGAAAAAAATAACCGCAAAATATTGATACATGAAATTATTATTTTAAACAAGGGTGTGAATGAAAAAAGAGACACACACACAAATTAAGTATTTACCATTTATATTTATAGTTATTCGTTAAAAGTCTAGGAGCAGAAATTTTTATGATGGTCCTATGAATGAACGAGAAGTGAGAAACTTCAAGAAACGAGCATGAACTTAGGAAAGAATAGATTAAATTGAAAGTGAAAGTAAAGTGAAGTTTCTAGTAATTTTTCCAATCTCTATGGCATAAGAAATACACGGGGTGGCTCGTCTGAGATTTGACACCCTGTAAATATACTTATCAACTTGAAAATTTCTGATGATCGTTGAAAAAGGGGCCCTGAAAATTACTCTGCCTAATGGCCCCCAACATGGTTAAACGGCCTATGCCACCATCGTTTACTTCTCCAGGCTTTGAAGCAAAGCAATTGAAATTCATAAACACCAAATGAATTTGAATAGATCAGAAACAACTTTAAAAATCAACAAAAATGGGAACCAGTATTCAACAACACTCTAGTACAATATAAACCAGATTCATGATGAGAATGATATTCTGGCACCAAATGTCACCTGGCCGAACGCTGGCGTGTGTTCAGGATGACAGACGAAATGGTAAAAAAAAACTAGTGACGACTTCTTATAATTAATACAACATATTGTTATTAGTATTTCGATGTGGCCACACCCAAAAACTTAAACTGAAAGACCTCAGTCCGATGATCATTTATAAACTTTTCTCTTTCTCTCTCCCCTCTCTCTCATGACGAGGTTGAATTTTTCCTGTTGAAATATTACAAATAATGTTGATTACCTACTTAAAATATGGAATTAAGGATATGAATTTCTGGAAGTCAGAGCAATCTGTGCCAATATACCTAATGAAACGTGCAAATTCTATTAGGATCTGTATTCCAACAAAGTCGTCGCATTTTTCATACACCTTCGTTCGATAAAATTCCACAAAAAAGCCTTCATGATCTTAGTGGAAAATGGACAAAGCCAAATGATTTTTACGTTGTTTTGGAACAGAAACGTAAAAACTAATATAACGCTACCTGGGGTGAAATGTAAATGAGGGAATTTCGTGCGAGCTGTGGTCCCAACAATTGAGGCTAAGCTGTTTTTCTGCACCTGTTTTTTCACGTCGTGGATTTCTAATTGGCGTAGCCAGAGGGGAGCTGAGTATACATAATCAGGGAAATTCAATGAAAACTGTTATTTTCCATGCTCAATCACCATAACAATTTGTCCGGGATTCGTCTGGAATACAAACAATTATTCTGCTGATCCCTATTTCATTTGCCGCATTCAGATCATGGCATGGCGTATTGATCAGGCATCCGCGGTATGGATGAAACAGTTATACCTATATCACGGTATTGAGAACAATTGAATCCTGTTATTTTCCAATACAAATAATATGGGACGTCACGAAGGAAATTATATGTTTGTACGATTAGTCCTTTTTGATAACGACAATCCAGGAATCGTTACATGTAAACGAATCCGCAAGAGAATATACATAAAGGCTATTTCCGAAAAAGTTGCCTCCTTATCTTTATTTGGCAGAACACGGTAATGTATTGATAACAAAATTTTTTTTCAATATTTTCGATTATTTCAAAACTGCTGACAATTTTCTCAAGAAATATAGCATCAATGTACAGGGTCCGACAGAAGACATTCAAGAAAATGAAGTTCAATATAAACATGAAATTATACTCGAACTTGTTACGTGAAAATAAGAAAAAGGAAAAAAAAAGAAGTGTATTTCAGTTTTTTCCGAAATATCAGGTGTAACAAAGGTGACCGGTTAGCTCACTCACAGTGGGTTTTCCCTCTTGAGCATGAATGGAATTAAATGAACTTTCAGGGGGCGCCACCGTTTTGTAAAATCACCAAACTATTGATAAATGGAAAGTACCTTTGAATCTGAGTTTTCGAATGAACAAGAGAGGTAGGAATAATTGAAATGCCAAACTTCTAATCCTAGATATATTCGGAAAAATAATTAAATTTGATAATAATTATTTCCGAATAATCCTATCTTAACCTATTTGTTTAACTAATTTTCCTCACTACACTAATCCTATGTAAATCTACTCGTCTATATCCTTTTATTACCTTGTCTACTCTTTTCTAAACTTATTTATCTAAATTCATCAACTAGTCGATACCTATAATAAATGTACCCCTGTGGGGTACTTATCCACACTATTAATAAGGATGAAGTTATCCTTGTACTCGATCTTTCTTTAATTCAAACTCCAATGATGAAGAAACTTTCACCACCTATTGTGTTCACCAACGTCAGATAAATTAATTCAACAGAAAAACCCTGAAAGGAACATACAAAAACGATCAGAATACTCTTTCTGGAACACGGAAACTTACCTTTGATGGTGTATGGGGTTGGTGCGGGGTAACAGTAAATTCCAATAATGAATTCCTCGATTCTCGAGATTCGCCCGGGATTAAACAAAATATAAAGCTACTTTCTGCTTTCGATATATTGAGAATTTAAAATTGAAGAGATCTATCAAATTCTCTAAAGAAATCTTGCTTATAAATTGATAGATATATTCTCTTCCTTGTTACCAGAATAATAATTGAAAGATATTTCCGTGACGTCGTAATTCCTGAAAGAATATTCGCACAAAAAAATATATAAACATATTAAAAACATCATTTGTTCGAATTCAGCTGCTCGCTTAAGGGGACATATACACTGCTCGAACAAAATCTGAGTATGAACTACTCCGCTAAGAAATGAAATGAGAGTAACTACTCCCCACTTGCCAAAAAAATAAATTTATTAGAGAAAAAAAAAGAAGACTCCTCATTTGAAAATGAAGAAAAATTGGTGACTACATAGGAATTAAACCCTTGCGCTATTCCTTATAATTGAGGTCAGTTACCGGTTTGAGATCCTTCACGTTCCATGTACCCTGATATTTATCATGATCGTCGCACAACTCGTATGTCTATGGGACACCTTTTTCTTGATTTCAAACGAACCTAATATAAATACTTAGGAGCGAACTTTGCCGTATAATATTGTAGGGTATCGGACAAAACATAATTTTTTCGTATAATACTTCGAACTACGTACCTCTAAGTAAGACCGATTCATGTGTTCTCTAATGTCACTGTACAGTTTCGAAAATCCCTGAACACGTGACGGTAGATTTGACGCAGCTTTAATTTCCAGTTCTGTGTCGGAAGCCGGAGAAAAACAATGACTTTCGCCAGTAAGGTGCATCTCCGATCCGAAGTTCACAAAATATCGGAAATATTTTATGGTTTCACGGGGCGAAGAACGAATGGCACATGCAGTATCTGAAGATATTTATCCCAAGTCTTGTGATTATCATTTACATAACAGAAGATTATGTTTTCAATGACTTTATTGACATTCTCAGTATGGTTAGCTTGAGGGTGATAGTAGATTTAATTTGAACACCGTACGAAGCGGCAAATTCAGAAAAACTTTCACTTTTGAATTGTGGTCCGTTGTCTACCGAAAATCATAAAGACATGATCTTTTATTCTTTCTATAATATTTTCCGTAGTGTTCTAAGAGGAAAGAAGAAAGGAAATTTTGAAAAATAATCACACACAGACAATTTCTGTCGAAATGAGTTCCCACGGTTTATTCACATAATTCTTGGTAACCATCAAATGACAAATATTACATGATTTTATATATGCAGAAACATCTGAGCGCAGACATTCCAACTCTGTTGTCGTGAAAGTTTTTTCATTCCGTGAAAGCGATCTACTAGCATAAGGTATGACTCTATCCCCGTCAGGATCCTGAGGCATCACATTGAACGACGAAAGGCAAATCAAAATTAGGACAAGCTAGTATAGGGGAAGATATAAGTGCTTGGTTTATGAGCCAAAATGAATTTTCGCACTCTTTTACCTAAAGATATAATTCTTTTTAAGTAGATTATTCAAAGAAGCAGTTTGGTATATAAAACGTCTATACCAGCTGACCATCCCCAATAAGCTACGGAGCTCTTTGACTGAATTTGGACGAGAAATATTGACTATAGCTGAAACCTTCTCAGGGTCAGCCCGTAAACCATTCCTGTCAATTATATAACGCAAATATTTTAATTTCGGCAAGCAAAATTCGCATTTGGAGCGGTTTATCGCCAAACCAGCCTCCAATATTTTAGACAAGAGCAATTTCAAAATTCTGAAATGATTTTCGAAATTTTCCGTCACTATGAGAATATCATCGAGGAAAACCAAATTCCGTTAATCCCCCGGTTATTATTTGATCAATAAATCTCTGCCAAGTAGCAGGACTGTTACAAAGATCAAAAGGGAGACGATTAAAATGAAATAAACCTCTATTAGGTACGGTGAAAGCAGTATATTTCTTAGAATCTGGTGCCATCGGTATATTCCAGAAAGCACTCTTTATCTCAATCGTAGAAAGGTAGTTAGCTCTTCTCAGTTTATAGAGAATTGTTGTGATTCTTGGCAGAGGATAAGCATCTTTAACCTATAAGTATTATCCGGTTTCTTCACGATAATAAAAGGAGAAGACCAAGGGCTATCAGAAGGTTTGACGATATTATTTTTGAGCATTTGATCTAGTTCTACATTGATCTGTTTTTGTACTATGGTGATACTTGGGATTATCTCTGTTTAATAGGCGTTTCATCAATCGACTGAATCTTATGATGCACGAGATTCGTAAGACCGATTTCTGATCGAAGTTTACTGACTAATATATCCCCCAAAACTTTGTTTAGTCTAAATCGCTCGTTTTCGGAAAGAGAAGTTTGTGCCAATATATTATCGAATGATATATCTGAAGCAAAGCTCCATTATTTCGATTTTAAGTAAGGAAAGATTCCTATCTTCCTCCAGAAGTCCGCGCCCAAAATAAGCAAATGGGTCAGAGACGGCACTACAAAAATATCTATGAAAACCGTGCGATCACAAACTTTTACAGGTACCGTTAAATAACCCAAAATTTGACATTGGTTACCATTAGCAACAGTGCAAGGATTACCTGAATATGACTGCATTTCCCTGAAATTTCGAATTATTTTTCGAACAAGGACATGTGAGGACAGTGTAATTCGGTTTATTACACCGATAATAACTTTTTTTTCTTGGAGCTTTACAGGCATTCGCTTTGTGACGATTTGATCGCAATTATAACATGTAATATTCGACTCTACATAATCAAAATTTGGTTGTCTAGAGAATGAAGTAGATGGTTCGTTATATTCTGCAGCCGCTAAATCTGGCTCCAATGAGTGAGAAACTCTACGTGAAGACGGAGGTTTGAAATACTCTACCGACGCTTTACACGATTCCAATTTCCTACCTTTCTCAAGTAATTCATCAATCGAATGAATATCCAATAAGCCTAAGGGCCGGTTTTATAAAGGATAGTTGACTGCCGGTCGATTCCAACCGATAGTCAACTGTTAAATTCAGTATTATAACCGTGAAAGTAAAGATTCAACTCGGAGTCGACCGAAAGTTGACCCAACCGCTAGAACGGGTAGAGGTTCGGCCTCGAACCGAAAGTTGAAGGACAAGAAACTAGCATGGTCAGTTGGGGGTAGCATGAAAATATCACTCATTTGTCATTTCAGACTTCATCGATCTGAAATTTCAATCATTTGTAATTTGTGTTGTGTTTGGAATCATTCAGAGTTGTTATGAGAAATCTTTACAACAGTTGCATTTATTTGGTGTTCAAATCAATTGATTTTATTTCATTATGTTATCACAAAAAAAATATTTTGCACTTATATTTCTGAATACATTGATGTATCAGAACCTTACCTAAAATACATTTTAAAATCAGAAAAATCCATTTATATTGTGTTTTTTTCATCGTAAGACATGAATTCTTCATCACATGTATAAAAAATTCTTATATGAATATTAAACTTTCTTTCGTTTTCAACATTTTCAAGTTTATGTTGTTGTCGAGTAATATTTTCAGTTTATTTGAATATGATCAAATAAATAAGTTTGTCACATGTGTGAAAGAATTCATGACCTACTATTAAAAAAACGAACAAATATGAGTTCTTCTGATTTTTGAAGCTAAAATGAATTAAAGGTCAGGTTGTGATACATCGAAAAACAAATGCAAAAATTTGACGTTAAGATATACGGGGTGTTCCATCTTGGAAGCCTCTCTTTCCTTCGGAAACAAATGCATTTGATATGAATTAATGCATTTTTATTATCAGAACGATTGACTACCAACAAAATATTACAAGGAATTCAATAAAAATAATAATTAAAATGAATGTATAAATATTTGAAATTGAGAAAAAACCGAAATTCTCCAAGAATTCAGTTCAAACGCCATGTTTCTTGCCCGGAATTACGTGACTTTCGATTTCGTTCCCAGCCTTACGACCCCATTTGAGGGTTAGGCTCCTTCCAGGTGTCATTAGTTCACTGCGGAATTGAACGAGCAGTGTAGCCAACTGAAATAAATCGGCTTCAACCGATAGTTGGTCAATCGATACCCCAAATATTTTTATAATACGCGACGAGTTTCAACCTGTGGTTTCAACCGCACTCTTATAAAACCGGCCCTAACTGCGTTTGATAGAGAGGGGAAACATTCTTCAATAATATTTTCAAACGAAGTTGCTCAGATACAGGTACTGCAAGACGATTAAAGGAGTTAGTCATAACAGCAATATACATCCCTATTATATACAGGGTGTTTCATCATAAACTGGACAAACTCATATGACGTATAGAGAACATCGGGAGAATCATTTTTTTCCTATGACATATTTCCCGTTTTCGAAGCATAAGGGAGATACACGGTGTTTAATGTCATTTTCGAGCGTTATTATATTGAGTGTGGTCGGTTATGTATAAGACTGGAAGTAATGGTTTCTTGTCATATCGTAGTATTTTTGGATGCTTCATCCAGAAATGGTGTAGAGCTCCGAAAAAAAAATTACAAAATGGCGGAAAACCTGCAATGTTCGTGATTTTTTTTTTTCGGTTGCCAAATTGATTTTCATTTCCTAAATAAGCACAATTTTTAAAGGATATCTGTGAAAAATTTTTTTCAAAAATCGAACACAACTTTTTTTTTACATGTCTACAGCGAAAAAAAAATTTCACCCGAAATTGATGAAATTTTTCACGATTGTACTCACTTTTATACCTAACACGAATATGAAAACAGAATCGAAAAATATCAAACGGTTTCGTTTTTACAGCCATTCAAATGTCCCGTTCGAATATCTGAAATAATAAAAAAACATGACACAGCTTGTGTTCTTAGGCCCATAATTTTTGAATTTGTATGTCAAAACATTCCAGATTGCAAAATGAATTTAAAAAAAATCAGTGAAACTTCATTGAGAGTTGAACTCCCTACTCTGAGTTAAGTACCTATTAAAATAAATGTGGAATCTGAATTGAGACTGTTCAAAGGTTTTTAATTTTCGTTGCCAAGCAATGGCAGCTCATAGAATTTGACAGAGTATTTGAATTTAACTGAATATAATAATGCAAGTATCTTGAAACCAATTTATGCAGTTTGAGTAGAAATTGGCGGTTAATACTTCCCAGATATTAATGGCATGGCATTATTGCGGAAATTTCTACGAATAATTCCACAATTTCACAAACGCAACAAAAAAAGCTTATTAGTATAAAATTTATTCATAATTCGTTCTCAAAAATATAGCCATTTCTCCGGATACACTTTCTCGACCTTTTCGCCACACTATCCACCGCTGAACGAACCATTTCCGGTTTCGGCGAATCTCTTCGGCGGCTGATTCGATTCTTTGAATCAGTTCTTCTCTCGAAGTCACTGGAGCTCGCTCATCATAAACAAGACGACCCCAGAAATAAAAATGTATTGGTGTAAGATCTGGAGAACGAGGAGGCCATGCGACAGGTCCCAATCGGCCGATCCATCGGCGAGGGTATTGAGAGTCTAAAAATTCTCGTACACTCCTCACTGTGTGAGCAGGGCAACCATCATGCTGGTACCATATTCCTTGAAAGTGACTCAAAAGAATATTTTCCAATAGATCGGGCAGAGTTTCCCTCAAAAATTGATTATAGCCATTTCCAGTCAATGTTTCAGGAAGAATGTACGGTCCTATAATGAATCCATCCTTCATTCCCGCCCAAACATTGACAGAAAATCTCTTCTGGCTATTTTTTGCTACTGTTGCATGTGGATTTTCCCTTTGCCATATTATATTATTTTTGTTGTTGAAGTAACCATCTCTGTGGAATGTTGCTTCATGCGTGAACAGTATGAGACGTAGGAAATTCCTATTCTCAGGTGTCCTTCTTAAAATAAATTCACAGAATTCTTTCCTCTTCTCAAAATCACCTTCTTCTAAGGTTTGACATGAACGGAAATGGTACGGATGGTAGCTATTTCTTTTCAAAGCTCTCTATACTGTGGATTTACTCTTATTCACACTTGGATGATTTGCTAGAGTTCTCGTTGATACCATCGGATTTTCACTCACTAAATCCAGGATACGTTCTTCGTTATTTCGGATTGTTTCCATCTTCTTGCGGTGAAGAATACCTTCTTCTCGTAATTCACGCACTGTTTCTATGAAAGTTTTAAAATTAGGAACGTTTCAGCTTGGAAATCTGCGAGCGTAAATTTCCCTTGCTTTTCTCCCTGAGGAATTCGCTTCATAATAAGCCTGAACCATATCATTTTTTTCTAAAAGTGAATATTTCATTTTCGTTTGCTACCAAGTCGTTTCAATATACTCGAATTATTCAGTAAAATTCAAATAACCTGTCAAATTCTATCAGCTACTGTTGCTCGGCAACGAAAATTAATATACTCAGAACCTTAGAACAGACTCATATTTCACATTAATACTTAACTCAGGGTAGGGAGTTCAACTCTCAATGAAGTTTCACTGATTTTTTTTAATTCATTCTGCAATCTGGAATGTTTCGACATACAAATTCAAAAATTGTGGGCCTGAGAACACAAGCTGTGTCATGTTTTTTTATTATTTCAGATATTCGAACGGGACATTTGAATGGCTGTAAAAACGAAACCGTTTGATATTTTTCGATTCTGTTTTCATATTCGTGTTAGGTATAAAAGTGAGTACAATCGTGAAAAATTTAATCAATTTCGAGTGAAATTTTTTTTTTCGCTGTAAACATGTAAAAAAAAAAGTTGTGTTCGATTTTTGAAAAAATTTTTTCACAGATATCCTTTAAAAATTATGCTAATTTAGGAAATGAAAATCCATTTGGCAAATGAAAAAAAAAATCACGAACATTGCAGGTTTTCCGCCATTTTGTAATTTTTTTTTCGGAGCTCTACACCATTTCTGAATGAAGCATCCAAAAATACTACGATATGACAAGAAACCATTACTTCCAGTCTTATACATAACCGACCACACTCAATATTATAACGCTCGAAAATGACATTAAACACCGTGTATCTCCCTTATGCTTCGAAAACGGGCAATATGTCATAAGAAAAAAATGATTCTCCCGATGTTCTCTATATATATATATATATATATATGGATAAGATTTATTGGACATAACCCTCTGAAACTGAAATGAACCGTAGACAGCTGTTTCGGGCTTTCGGCCCTCATCAGTACGGTGAGAAGTTGGTATTCGAAAACGCATAACGGAGTCAACACAAGGGAGCCAGCCGCACATTTGCGATTTCGGTTAGAAGACCCTGCATTCCAGGGCAACATCCAACGTCACCACGGAGGCAACTTTAGCCACCTGCGTGACATCCGAGTCCAGGAATATAAATATGAGAAAGATATGAATATTGAGGGATCGGTAAAATACATGGATAAGATTTATTGGACATAACCCTCTGAAACTGAAATGCGTTTTCGAATACCAACTTCTCACCGTACTGATGAGGCCGAAAGCCCGAAACAGCTGTCTACGGTTCATTTCAGTTTCAGAGGGTTATGTCCAATAAATCTTATCCATGTATTTTACCGATCCCTCAATATTCATATCTTTCTCATATATATATATATATATATATATATATATATATATATATACAGGGTGTTTCATCATAAACTGGACAAACTCATATGACGTATAGAGAACATCGGGAGAATCATTTTTTTCTTATGACATATTGCCCGTTTTCGAAGCATAAGGGAGATACACGGTGTTTAATGTCATTTTCGAGCGTTATAATATATATATATATATATATATATATATATATATATATATATATAATATATATATATATATATATATATATATATATATATATATAAATATAATATAGACTCATCAGGTGATTGTGTACGATTTTTAATTTCATCGAACAATTTATCATTATAATCGACCGATTGAAATTCGTCACGTATAGTAACTGAACTAAGGCGGACCAACTTTTAACGCGATTTCTAGAAGCACGATACCAAATCAATCCCGAGAACAAATCTATAGCGGAGTTGAAAAGTTCTATATAAGTTGCATTTCTCGCGACTCTCATATCCTCAATACGTTCAAGAAATTAAGCGAGGGAACATGAATCTTTTTCTCCAGTTAATTTGAGATTCCACTGAGAAACAGGTATCTGTTTGATTTTGGGTGCATTAACGGCATTACGTGAATGTGAAATGTTATTTGGAAGAGCATCAATTTCGATTTCTGAATCCGACGAAGATATTTCTTAGTTCCCACTCGAGAGAGCAACCAGAGCTATTCCTAATCCTAGGCTATTTTCTGACAGTGCAGAAACGCCTAATTGGCCGTCGAACTTGGTACACCCTGTATATGGATTGTCTATACCATTTTCATTGATCACCATAAATATACTCACGAATTACCTCATCTGAGGTACTTCTTTTCCACCAATAATATTCAATGAGAGCGATTTTATGAAATCACAAAAAAAGAATTGGAAATCCACAAAACCTCATTGATTATGTTATTGAGAGGAAGATAGGTATATGAAGTTGCAAAAGTTTCTGACTATTCAGAGTAATGAAACTTTATTGAATGATAACTCAACGTTAAAAAACCCTTGAAAGTAACGAAAGGAGCAACAGATAGATGCGACACCTCATTTACATGGAGGTTTACATCGATCACGTGTGACACCTTTAAATAAACCCCCACACTCTAGTGTCTCCCATCTTACGGTTTCCCTTTCATTGTTACGACAGTCACGTATTGACTTCTGCCTGAGAAAACAGAAAATAGAATAACCTACTAAGGAAGGCATACTTAAGAATTCTATCACTTTTCCTTTACCTCAAACAATTCAAATTGGGTAAGTTGCAGTAATCGTGAGTATTGTATACATTACTTTTATGCGACCCTTCTGAGCGGATATGCTATGTGAGGAATTTGAAATGTGCCTTATGAAAAGAACACATTTCGAAAAAAAATATATTTTTCCGCAGTTCGCACAGACTGAGGGGCAAAGATTATAGAGTAAAAAGATGGGAAATGTCCATATATCAAAAGTGTTAAAAACCCTCTACGATTTTCCGTTGTTAGGAACTCTGAAAGTTTCAATGATTTCTAAAATCGAATTTCGACTTTGACGAGTCCAGAAAATAACATCTTGTACGACAGACCCAAAGTATTGACTACGTAAAAAGGTATGGCAGAGGAAAAAAAACGAATGCTACCTACAATATAAAAGTACACCAACAGAGGAAAACTGCAATAACCATAAAGAAACAAGAAATAGAGTCAACTCGGCAATTAGAAGAATCAAAAGAGAATACTGACAGAAGTTCTTCACAGACATGGAACACGATCGTTATGAAGCTCAGAGGAAAGTTTGGAAGATGCTCAAAAAAAAAGAAACAGACAGACAGAGGAGGAAATAAGTGTGAAGATTAAAAACTTGAAAAACAGAAAAGCTCCGGGAGTGGAGGAGATCCCAAACCAACTCATAAAATGTAGAGGTAAAGAGCTAGCAAGAAAATTAACGGAATTGTTTAACAAAATAATAACCACCTCCAGCATACCAACAGAGTTAACCATATTTTAAAAAAGGACTACAGAGGCATAACCCTGATTTGCACCACTATGAAACTGCTCACCAGCATTGCCAGAAGCATTCCAGCGCGCAACATCGAAAACATTGATGAACAACAAGGATTTCGGAAGAACAGATCAATAACTGTTTATTGTGAGACAGGTGAAGGAGAAAGCAATCGAATCCGCCTACCCTGTTTATATGTTTTATCGACCTAACAAAAGAATTCGACAGCTGCCAGACATACTGCACATATTGAGAAAGAAACAAATCCCAACATACATCATAAATATAATCAGAAATCTGAACACAGGCAACATTACAAGAAATAAAAGTGGACCATCAAACAACAAGAGACATACCGCCACTAACAGGAATAAGACAAGGTGTTAGCCTCAGCCCATCTTGTCATGGACGGGATTATATACAGTGTGACAACAATGAACAGGGGGTACAGACTTAATAATGAACCAATCAGCATGGTGTGACATGCGGATGATGCAGTAATCCTGGAAGAAACAGACGACGATTTAAAGAGGCAAATACTTATTAAGTTATATAAGATTAGTGAAAAATACAACATGTCAATCTCCATTGATAAAACCAAATGTATGATCTTTTCCAAAGAATCAGTAAGGTGTAAAGTCGAAATAGACAATAAACAAATAGAACCAGTAATGAGCTTCCGTTACCTAGGAGCGGATATATCTAGCAGCAATAACCCGATAAACGACATCAAATCACAGGTCAACAAAGCCTTAGCAATTTGAGCATGTCTGCGAGATATAATCTAAAAAAACAACCACATGCGCATTGATAGTAAAGTGCGGATATATAAATCCTGTGTTAGACCGGTGCTGACCTATGGTATTGAGACGAGATTTGACACGAAGAAGACAATAAGCATCCTCAGAATAGCGGAGATGAAAACATTAAGAACCATCGCGGGGAAGACACTCAGAGATTCATTGAGAAACAACGACATATGAGATAGGGGAGGAAAAAGAGAAGATATTTGCTTCATCATATAGACAGAATGAATCAAGAGAGACTAGCATACATCGCTAGAGATGCAGGCCGACGCCCGCTATGGAGACCACCTAAGAGATAGAGGTATGTTGGAGCTCTGTCTCACAGGATAACCAACCGAATTGAGCCTTTGCAATAAACAGACCTTAAGGTCCTCTCGAATATAAGAAGAAGAAGTAAAAGTTCAATTCAGCGAATCAGTGAATGTGTTTTATGGACAAAGCGACGATGTTTTCAACTAATTACTTAACCAATTGTTAATTTCAAAATAAAACAGATATTATGTGAATGTGACTTTTTTTCCTTTGAAGGCATAAGTTTCTGATCTAAAAAAAAATACTGAAAGGAGTTGAACATTATAAAGTGAAAAAAAAATAACACAGGAATTGCTTTAATTTTACTTCTTTGTATGTTATTATTATACAGTGTGGTCCAAAGCTAAATTTAACATTTTCTAGCTTTTGAATGTAAATGTGGAATATTCTCATCGAAAACGAAATGACAGGTAGAAGAGTGATTATTTTATTTAATGCCTGAAATGATCACCATTCACATCCATGCAGTAATGATCTGCTGGAAAACCTTTACATTTATAACACTTAATTTCTGCTATAATTTGACGGCATTCATTAAGTATGCGAGTTCGTAATATATTCCCTTATCCCAATCCAGGCGTGAGAAAATTTTTTTATTTGAGAACTGAAGCTCTGGTTGAACGAAATGAGGTGGTGGGCCATGTTGGAGAATGATCATTTGATGTTTTGATTTATTCTTCAATACTTGCACGAGGGATGCATGGACAGCGTTCTCAAATCATTCCAAATGAATCTGGCGCTGCGTAGGTATGCACTTCACGAAATAATCTTGGATTTTCATCTGACAAATATCGACAGATATGCCGCAAACATAGTCTCATCTTTGAAAAAAGCCTCTCTATAAAATCCAACTCGGTAATAATAGATGCATTTATTTTACCCAAATGTCGAAATTGCTTATGGAATGAATAAGAAATATATATCAACATATTACATTATTCAGGTGCGACATTTCAAGTTTCAAAAATTCCAGAAATGATTGAAAAAACTGAAAAACTTCAAAACCAAAAAAATCCTAAAATACTAGTAATCGACCAATTCGCAAAAGGTTATTTTGTTTAGAAATATATTCAAGCATTTGTCACTTTTTGAAGCATAGATAAATTCAAAATACTAATCATCGAATACCATTTCCAATCCCTAGGCTCACAGTACTTTTATCATGAGGTTGAAAAACTGATATCAGATTTTGTCACTAAAAGAAGAGATATACCAATTTCAGCCTTATTTGGCATGGAGTGAGATAGAAAAGCTTTATTACACCTTAATATTACAATATACACAACATATAAATAATGAGGGATCGGTAAAATACATGGAAACGATTTCATGGACATAACCCTCTGAAACTAAAATTAATTTTAGTTTCAGAGGGTTATGTCTATATATATATATATATATATATATATTTGGAGGATAAGGGAATCGACTGAAATTTGATTTAATCTCTTTATTCTACGCCAAGCTTTCGAAACACATTTGTTTCTTCCTCAGGGCTACTACAAAAGCAGTTCACAATCAATATTAGTTTTTAAAATTTTATAATTATATTTTGCACATCTGACTTCTTGTTTATGCTGTTTTGTTCTCGTTGTATGTGTATCATTTCCATTATTAATATTTTATTGTAACTAGATGTCTTATCTACAATCTTGTTTTTATGAGAAAAAGTTTTGTAGGCTTGATATTTCATGTGATTTAAGCAGCTATTTCAATGATCATTTTCATTCAAACAAGAGTATTGTAAATCTCACTTTTCTGTAAGTTTAACTCTTATAAAATTTCAAAAACTAATATTGATTGTGAACTGCTTTTGTAGTAGCCCTGAGGAAGAAACAAATGTGTTTCGAAAGCTTGGCGTAGAATAAAGAGATTAAATCAAATTTCAGTCGATTCCCTTATCCTCCAAATACAAATAAGTACGACTGTGATCTTTTTCCATACATATATATATATATATATATATATATATATATATATATATATATATATATATATATATATATATATATATATATATATTTATATATATACAGGGTGTACCAAGTTCGACGGCCTATTAGGCGTTTCTGGAGAACTGGACCCATTTGGAATCTGAAAATTGGGATTATATTATTGTTTGACATTATCTACCGATCTGAAATATTCTTGGAGCCTGACCACTTTCAGTTATACAGGGAGTGAAAAAAAAATTTCCAAAAATTTTGTTTTCTTTTTTTTTGTTTTCGAATTTGATAGAGTATGCAATTCTAAATACATTCATACTCAAATCGTTGCATTCGTCAAAATACTTTCTAATATATCGAGAAAAAACTGAAGACAAGAGGGAGATAAGTGTATTCGGAATTATGTTCGTTATTCCTAACCTAGATATCGTAAGCACAAACAGTTTTCACATTTCTGAAGGCGAAGAATGTGGAAATATTGTACATTTTCAGAATTTTGAAAGAACGGTCACAGGGTGTTCCAAATAATGGTTCAAAAATTGGGATCAAGATTGACCCATAACTTTCATTTTTTAAATTAGAACCCTATTTTTTTATGATTGTGTTGGATTGTGCTAGGAAAACTGATGATAGTGTTCCAACATGTTAATGCTCCTAAAATTAATAATTCTTGAGTTATTCAGGATTTCCTGATTTCATGTCGTACGTACCGTCAAATTCATAGAATCTATTTTATATCAACAATGACCTTGGTCATAGAAGATAAATTACTCAAATAACTCACTAGTGACTTCCTCTTTTCTGAATTCATTTATCATTATTGATGTAACACAGATTTCATGACTAGAAACAGAAAATCCTAAATAACTCAAGAATGAGTAATTTCAGGAGCATTTACATGTTGGAACATTATCATCATTTTTCTTCGCACAATCCAACGCAATCATAAAAAAATAGGGTTCTAATTTGAAAAACGAAAGTTATGGGTCAATCTTGATCCCGATTTTTGAACCATTATTTAGAACACCCTGTGACCGTTCTTTCAAAATTCTGAAAATGTACAATATTTCCACATTCTTCGCCTTCAGAAATGTGAAAACGGTTTGTGCTTACAATATCTAGGTTAGGAATAACAAACATAATACCGAATACAGTTATTTCCCTTTTATCTTCAGTTTTTTCTCGATATTTTGGAAAGTATTTCGACGAATGCAACGATTTGAGTATAAATGTATTCAGAATTGCATACTCTATCAAATTCAAAAACAAAAAAAAGAAATAAAATTTTTTTGAAATTTTTTTTTTCACTCCCTGTATAATTGAAAGTGGTCAGGCTCCAAGAATTTTCAGATTTCAAATAGGTCCAGTTCTCCAGAAACGCCTAATAGGCCGTCGAACTCTTCATAAAACACTTCTACTTCTGAAGCAAATAGTTATAGCCTACTGAGTAATATATTAAAAGTGGCGACCTCTAGTAGCGCCAAAAGATAAGTTCCACATCGCCAATCACATACTAAGAAGAACTGCTTTATCCTCTTTCACTCCATGAGATTGTAGCACTGGCCCTAAATCAGGGTTCCCATGCAAGCTTCTTCGAGTGATTTTTGAAAATGGTATTCATTTCGATGATTACGATATTGAATTTATCTATGTTTAGAAAATGTTTTCAGTGTGGCCTCCGTAAAGGAAAAGAATCTTCTGTTTGTCGATTTGTTTTTTTTCTAAGGAATCAATTACCCCACCTATAATTTTCGAAATAGTATGAAAAATTCAAGATGATGCGAAATATCTGAAAGCTTTGTTTCCAGAATTTCTCCGAATTTCAAAAACAGACTGACATATTCTTGTTTCTGTTTATGAAATACCTTATTGAAGAAAGAAATTCGAAGTTTTCTCTTCAGTTGAAGATAGGTCCAATCTATTCTTTCAGAGATCATACAATATTATTTTCAAATAATTTAAATTAACCAACGATTGACTTGTTGCATTTTGAACTTTTACATCAAGAAACAATCAATGAAAGACCTCTTTTCATATTGACGGCTAGTACGATAGCTACTCCTGATTCTGCAGATTCACAATCAACGACCTTTGTCGCATAAGTTGGCGATAAAATTGAAAACTGCAATAAAACACCTCCTGTTCAGGTTTCAATCTTGCTGGGAAATTTCTCGTTTCGTTATACGACTCCCGTCCCAGTCAGGCACTCCGAGAAATACAGACAAATGACAATAATTTCAAGTTGGATAAACTTCGCGAACGGGACAGTAGCGCACAATAAACAATAGGAAATTATCAAACTTTCCAGCCCGGGCACCCTCTTCTTATTCATAATGCTGCGCTCTCGCGATTAATACAACACACAAGTACCGAAAATTTGTCAACCTTGAACAACGACACGACCGGAAACTGAATCCTGGGCCAAACAATATAGACGTTATTTGGCAATTATCCCCATTGTGATTCTCATCCTTGTTTAAGTTCTACTACCTTCGGTGGAGCTTCAACCAACAAGTTGAAAATTTTTCGAATGAAATTTTTCATAGTTGTAACAAATCATGCAAAATTTATTTGCATTTATTTGACATAGGTAACTGTAATGATTGAGAAGAGGTGAATAACAACAATTTTACTCAATTTATATTTCATAGTTTGTTGCAATATTTATGTCGTACCAGCTGACTGCCTCGCAAGGGAGGTGTGACTTATGGAAAAAATTCGTTATTATTATGGAAAAGATCAAGAATAAGATGACACAATAATGATCAAGTGGAGAATAGAAAAAAAACCCAACTATCTAATTCTCAACTCCTCAAACCAGTTCATATACGAAACAACGCACATAGAAGCAATATAAATATGAATGGAATTGGTGAAAAGAAATAAAGATTGAAAAATTTCTTCAAGGATTCATTGAGCAGAAAATTCTCAAAGGATTTTCATTAGGCCGGAACCACCGGAGTCGTAGGTTATAAAAAACCAAACTCGAATAATAGTTAAATGGATTCTTGATGAATGAATACTAGAGAATGAAATAGAGAGTAAATTATTGCACATCGAAATATCGAAGCTAATGAAATGAGGTGAAATGGAAGTCAAGATTAAGGAAACGAAAATATCAACAAGCATGAATATATTACTGAGAGACGATCCGTCATCTGCAATATGGAAAAGTGACAATCAAAAATTTGATTGAAGGTCTATAGATAAACGCCTTCAAAGTCAACAACCGTTTTCCTTCTCTGCATCTTCTACTGAATGAGCATGTGATCTATCTACATAGATGTTGAATATTATATTGTAGATGAAATGAAAATGCGGAATCTTTCATTCAACATAAATTCATTTGCCAATTTAATACTCATATCATTGTGATTTTGCCTGGTAGTGTATTGTTCACGGAACTTCACGAGTATGTGACTGCAAGTTTTTAATTGCATAGTTTTATTCAAGTAATCAAAGAATTTTATTGAAGAAGAAAGCACTAAAAATGCTTGCCTACAGTTTCATTTCGTGAAGTATTGAGAGATTAATAGAGGAAACACTCATGAAAATTCCGGCATGCGGACATCCACATTCCATAATGAAGCCACAAAGCCACCGTAAATACGTGAACGATTCAAACTGGGAGAAACACCCGCCAAACGAGAAAAAAATTGGTAAGAAAAAAAATATTATCATCTTGAAATTGCGATGAGAGTCACGCATTTTTACGAAATTTCTAATTAGTTTTTTTTCCCGTATCTGGCCGGCAGTTATATTCTCGTGAATTTTGGTGTAGATACGACTTCGGAAAGTAATTCGGTGTGAGGCCAGTTGAGGAACACAGTCACGTATTAGCCTGGCTCGTTACGTGCCAGAAGCAACTGTTGTTGAAATTACAATCATAATAACATTTCCACAGGAAGATTTCATGTCCATTAGGCGGTATCAAATTATCAAATAAAGAAGTCGGTTTGTTCACAGAGGAGTGGAATTGAGTCTTGGATATATTAAATTGTTTGCGAAAGAAGAATGTGAGAAGCTTCGACATCAGAGGCGGATGCGAAGACAAGATATTCATAAATATTCAATCATCATAGCGAAGTTCGAAACTTTCTTGAAAAGAGCTTCATGCGAATATTGTACCCAATTGCAATTTCATCACGGAATTCGATTTACGTCTATCTCCCTCCATCAGCGGAGCTGTAAATAACGGCTCAGGATTGAAGCCAGGAATAGAGAGGTCAGTAACTCAGCGTTCGAGTTATAATCTCAGACCAAGAATCATCTGAAGATGCCTACGCAGATCTAGGCGAAACAAGGCCCAGAAACCCGGAAGTCTGTCAATGTTGAAAGCCCCAACCTATTTAATTTCAAATTCGATAATCAGGTATATACAATTGTATATTTATTGTGGATTTATTTTTTCTGTAAACTACGAGTGGGTACCTACCTTGAAACTATAAAATAAAATGATGTGCAGCAGTAAATAACTATTTTGTGATGGTGAAATGATTATGGATTCAATTGTTTTGATAATTGTATATTGTATTGTATTGTATATTTCCATGCCGTATTCGTTTATGTGAAACCCTTCGAAGCTACTCGAAGCTTGTGCGATGGGTTGTGTTCTGTGTAGGCTTTGTTACTGTGTCCCAACGCCACCTTAGGCACCGCCCTGCTAATTCTTTACTCAACAGTGAATGGTTCGGTGAGTTCTCCCTATCAGAAAATTTCTTTCCCGGAGGAGACACGAACCCCGACTTGCCTGGTCGGAGTCAAGGGCCATATCCACTAGGCCACCCGCATATTCATTCGTAAAAGTCATTTGAAACCTTTTTCAGAAATTCAAGTTCTTGAAACTTAATTTTGGGTAGAAAATTTGTGGAGTGAAACTGCCGAAATGAAAAGCACAAGGTTCAGTAAAGTTTTTGATGCTGTTTTCAAATATGAAAACAGATGATCTTCAAAGGTTCGATAGGTATAGGTACGTTCTTTCAAGAATGAAAACGTTTCATATATAAGATATCCAAGTGTGTCAAATGGAAAGCACATGGTTATTCGTTTGATATGACCCCAAAGAGAAAAGACCAATATTCATAAAATATCCTGTACCTCATTTAGAAAGGCAGACAAGAGACAATAAATGTTTTTCGTCATAAACCACCTTCGTGCCTTCTATCTGTCTTTCAAGTATTGCTTTTTCCAATGAAATACCTGTATGAGCTTCAAAACAAACCATCTTTTCACGAGGCCCTACTGATGCAATTTTTAACCACCCGAGATTCATTTTTGTTAAAGTAAAATTGAGACTTTCTATTATACGTCAAGAATGCATGTTTATGGAGCCCCCCTCGAAAATTGATCCTAGGTGCGCCCTAGCAGAAATCATACCTAATAAGTTCACAATATGTTGCGTAATTTCTACATTTACATTCGCCCTATGGAATTCAAACGCAAAATTAAACCTATTGTAAATATGGTTGTATAAATTTTGTAGTTTCAAATTTGATTGTTACGTATGTGTGACATTACGGCCATTGTGAATCAAGCATTACAATGATGGTAGTATTTGATAGCAAATCAACAACAATTTTCTGCTAACATCAATACTAAATGTTGTGTTGAATTAATTATCTGGAATTGTTTTGACCTAATTTATTCAGTCAAGTATATATAAAAGATACCTTTCGGGATCGGGCCCTTTTTCAATCTAGAACAATTATTGGATGTATGTATGTATGTATTTCCATGCATTCTGGGTTTCTGTGAGACCCCTCATAAGCTACTTAAAGCTTGTGCGAGTTAGAATGATGGGTGTGTTCTGTGTAGGCTTTGTTATTGTGTCCCGACGCCACCTTAGGCACAGCACTGTTAATTGTTAAACCCAACAGTGAATGGTTCGGCGACTTCTCCATACCATATTAAAAACACAGTAACATATACATTAGGTTAAAATAATTCCCAATGATCAATTAATTCAACACAACATAAGAAACTGGTTGAATAAATGAATCAACAAACAATTAATACTAAATGTTATTTGATTTCGATGTTAGGTGACAACTTAACAGCTGCGAATTTTGCAGTGAAACAAGGTCAAAATGTCCTCAATAGAAACATTAAATGTAACAAACACAATAATTGTAGTTGGTGAAAATGTTAATTTGTTAGTACGACTCGCTGCAAGGACTTCAATAGATACAATTTTTTTTTCTGAAACCTGAAAGCGCCTAACAGCGAACCGAAATATATTCTTCAAAAAGTTCATCTGCTTGTACCAAATGCCCAAACCACATTGTGTTTTTACATGCGATAACCAGATACGACACCAATGTATTCACAGAAATTGTTTCTCCGCCTCAAACAATAAATACGGAACGAACTCGCTTTCTTCTTGCGGTCTGGAGCTCCAAACAATTGATAAATAGAAATATTAAAAAAAAATATGCGTAACAAGAAACACGTATCTTGTCTTCCTTCAACATCAGCATCTTCTATTCAACACTTGTATCGAGTATACTATCAAGTATACTGGCTAGGCAATCAACTGAACCCAGAAAACAGAGGTTGGGAATTGATACCATACTCTGGAACCGATTCAAACATTACTCGCACCTGCCCCGGAAGAACTTCTCAACACTATTTTTTGCAATTGCTTTGACTGTGTCCTTCAGCGTGTACCAATTGCCAAGATCAGTCCTGCTCAAATGTCCAGTTGAGTACAATAGGGAAAGATTCTTATGATTTTGATGAAGTAACCCCATGCCATGGGGCATGGGGATGTAGCCGCCCTCCATGTTGATTGAGCCCCCCTCTAAATGTAATGCTGGTTTCGCCCTTGGACATATGAAGAAACTGAGTGATGACTTGACGCTAAATAGTACGTCTAATCAATTTGATTATGTTTCTGGGCCACCGGAAAAATTCAGGAGATAAAAATAACTTGGCTATTCTTTCACTATTATACTCTGATGACTTCCGAAACCATGTTCGACTCGATATCGAGATATCTGAGGAGGAGCCATACTCGAAGATAATTCGAAGTAGTTCAATTACTGAGGAAACCTTACTGTGCCTTGCCTTTTATCGCGCCATAGGTATATATCTACAGGGTCGTTATTTTTAATTGGGAAAGTTTACGAGTTTTCCGCCTTTGTACATTTTCGGAAACAATTGAGCAGATATTTTTCTCCCGGAGAGTTATTGCCTGAAATATATCACCAACGAAAAATTGCCTTAGAGGAGCAAATAAACGGAGCGAGTCACAAAGCTCCGAGGGGTAGAAATATAATGCGATCTTAATTTCAGGTTATAAGGATTCAGGCCTTGGTTTTTGATGATATCAGCATGATGTTTATTTACTGAAGATATTGTGTGGATATCACTTTTTTTTCAGAATACTATTCGATTTTTGGCTCTACTGGCTCCAATTCAATATTGTGGGATGTGAATATAACCACAATTTGGGGTGAATTGTTTTCGTTCATTTGCTTCAATTTCATTTGATTTTGTCATCAAAATAATCACATGACATGTCAACAAATATTCAATAAAATATAAATAAATGAAAAATGATTGAAAATTATCAACAATCATACAAAAGCCAAGTACTGATATTAACTAAATTTTTGATTAAGGAACCCTTTCAGAAAATAAGTGGTCTTTTCCAGCAAAAGATCCTTCACTTTCCTCTGAAATTGCATCTTCTCCCGGCTCTTCAGTTTGTTATATAATTTATGAACCAAGAAATTTGGGCCCAGTTTCTTTCCTTGTTCTCAGACGGGATACGCTCTACCTCGTCACTTGCTAGAAAGTTAAAGTGCTTCCACGAACGTAGAGGTAGGGTCGGTTTCACAAAACTTTGTTTGTTGGCATCTTCAGGAGTTATATTTCAGGAGATGTTGTCACTGAACTGAACTACCTGTCCAGTGAGAACATCTCCTGAAATATAACTCCTGAAGATGCCAGACACTCGAACTGGCGAAACGTCGAGAACTAATCTACGACGACGGCCTAAATGCTCGAAAGAACAGGTTACATTGGACGATGGCCGCGAAAGCCTCAACCAATTCATTAACCAATATTCTGTTGTAGGGTTTTACCGACGTTTATAAAAGGGGTGTATTCTTAATCTAGCGAAGACAAGTTTCGATTTTAGAATATTATAACAATTTGTACTAGATAAGATGTTTTTTTTTAAGAAAATTTATGGCGGTTTCTGCTTTTTCTCTGTAAGCTACGAATCTGTATATAGCGTACAATTGATCTGTATGTGGCTAACTGACAAATTTGTAAATAATGCCATTCTGGAATTTTTTCTCTAACTGTCGTAGTAGAACTGTCAATTTTGAACTACTTCGTCATTAGATCTTTTATTAAAATCTACTACTCTTCAATATTCGATTGTGAAAATTGATTAGTGGATATATTTATGTTCAGTTCATGTTGTGTTTAACGAGCAAAAGAAGTTTACAACCAAAGTTCGAAAGTGAATCACATAATAAGTTGAGTAAGGAAGAGCTTTTTTCTCTATGTTGACAGGTAGGTATCAAAATATCACGTTTTAAAATAACTTTTTTCTCCAGGAAAACGCAGAACTTTTTGATCTAAAAAAAAATTTTGTTCTGAGATTTGTCTTCATTTTTGCAGTTGAATATTTTTTTATTTCATTTAGTTCTAGAAATATTTCCAAAATCCGTAGAATAGGCAATCCCAGCACTTTTCAAAATATTGGGTTTTAATCAACGTGTCTGAAATAGTTTGTGCTGTACAGGGTTGGCAAAATTGGTTCACAATAACACAGTTGGAGCATTGGAATGAAATTTGAGTTTTGTTATTTAGAGAGTGAGTATAATTGAAAGAAACTACTTCTTCTATTGTTCCTTTGGTCTAATTTTCGAGAAATTATAATATATAGGAACAGATTTCTTAGTAATTCATATCACCATATTTGGAAAGCTTATATTTGAACAAATTACATATTTCTTTAGTGAAACTGCATTCAAATCCGATCTCATTCGAAATTTTCATGTCTTATAATTTCAAAAACTGAATTTCTAACCTTATACGAAATATACTTTTCCAGTAAAAACCATATGAAGCCGTTGGGGGTAACAGAAGCAAGGATTTAGTGGTGAGTTGGTGAGATGTCTCAAAAGAACCCTCACCGATGAAACGGCTGAACTTTGTTCACGGACATGACAAGGGTCTGATTACAAAACAGCTAAAAGTCCCGTTATGAAGATTTCATTGAGTGAGTATTTGATTCGAGGTGTAGCCGCGATACTGTCAAATACAACCTTTGCAGTTATTCGAATATTTCTTGTAAATTTGTTGTCCAGAAATTTTTCAATGATTTTGACACCTATAAGAACGTAGTAATCGTTCGCAGTAATCGCCGTTATATCTTTATCTTCTCATCAATTGAAATAGGTTGAACATAAATTGAATAGTTGAACAAAATTGATAAACTTGCTCAAGCTAGAAATTACTGTTGCTTAATCACTCATCGAAGGATGGATGAGAGAAATGTGCAATACTCCTATAATTTAATATTATTTCTCAAATAATCGAACTTATTACGATCTTGCTAATAAGAAAAAGAATTATTTTAACTTTTTCTTTCATTCCTTTCAGATGTGGTGAGGAAGAACAGTGGAATTTCCGTGAAGGACTTCGAAATCTATGTGAAGGAATAGTTTCGACATGCCAGACAGAGGAAGGAAAGGTAGATTGAAAACCCAACTACATAATTAATTCTCTCACTCTCTCAATTGTACATTTTTCTCTTTCGTTTTTTCCCTTTTTTTGTATTCGAATGTATTCTATATCTTGACTTTACTAATTATTATATTTTTTGTTCGAATAAATTTTTTAGTATCCTCCTGCAATCATTGAATTAATTACCCATCAAAAATGGTATAATATTCATGTACGCAATGAGTAACAAAATATGTCTCGAATGCGATGAGAAATGGCTTCCTATTTGAAGATATCTTTTAGTATCACATCAAAATTCCTATGCGACGTCGGAAGGAAATAAAGAAAAGTGGTCTCAAAATTAACTCGCATGAGCGTCACAAATGCGACAAGAAATGGTCACAAGACCATTTTTACGATCGCATATTCAACTACTCATTTTTCCTAAATGCGTACTTGATGTGGCGGACATTGGGATGCAAATGAGAGCGCTTGGGGAGGTAAACAGTACATCGCATAAGAGTTACATTTGCATCGCCGAGTTTGCTGGGGAGCTTATAGGCCACATCAACATCTCGACCAATATGTAAAATTTCTTGCCATTGCTCTTTCTCTAGGTCCCTATTCAAGTTTACAAATCTTATTTTATTGACAGTTGTTCGTTTGTTAGACATTACTCGCTTGTTGAGAACATCACCGACAGACAAAACAACAAAATAATGATCAGTCAATGCACTTCTCAAAACTGCCGATTTCAAGTCGTTGATTTTTGTGTTATAATTTTTAATTTTTAGAAAAATGTGCAATACATGTACACGAATTTATTGATACCCTTGTTGGTCTGTTTATACATTGTAAAAACCCACCCAACGACATAATGTTCAAATATTGTGTGACATGCAAATCATCTTCATCCAAAATATTTATGTTCAAATCTCCTAGTAAAACTTCATTATCATTCATGCTAAGTGACAAAACGAAACTCTCCAAATCTTGTAAAAAAATATCTAACCTCGTTGAAGGCGGTCTATAGATACCAGTGATGCCAAAATTATTGCCACCCATACCAAAAGTACATCTTATAACATTTATTTCAGAAAATTCAATTATATTGTATGTCGCTTTGAAACATTTTCTTACAAAAACAACAACACCATCATTCCTATTATATTTTGATTAGTTGTAAAATAAATCGAAATCTGGTAATGAAAATCTACCTATATATTGAATCAGGAAAGTTTCGGACAATACCAATACAATACGTCAAATTTCTCCAGTCCAATCTCCCCCAAGTAAATTAAAAGTTCTTCATTATTTCTTTGAAGACTACGAATATTAATATGTATAATATTTAATTTGTCTAATCCAGAAAACATCTGATTTATCATCTCCATATCATCCACCTCATCTGCGTTCACCCTGCCATATTCACCCAACTCATCACTAAAATCCAAAAAAGAAGAAATTTTACAATAAAGACTCATATGTACCACTCCAAATCACATGAATTTCATGGTTGAATAAACTAAAATAAGATATTTAGAAGTATATAATACAAATAATTATTTCTCATTCATTTACTCCAACTATTTCCCTCAACAAAGAAATATCCGAAATTTTATGAACTTTTCCCTCTATCTTCACAAATACAATTCCAAATCTCGTGAATACACTTTTTCTGTTTGTTATTTTTTGTGCTGCACGATAAACCTCCAACTGTTTCTTCATGAGATCCTCAGCAATGCCCACAGTGGTACCCTTAAGTTTACCGACGTTTTTCAGAATCAAATTTTTTGTGGAGAGTTTTTCAAACTTATAATGAATTAAATTGAAAGTAATGAAAAATTACAGCTAAAAAAATCTGCAGGTACCTAATCACCCCGCAAAAATTTAAAACAAAAGCTGTCGTTTCAGGTGTGGATAGAGGATGTTCAAATTAGCCATCATTCAGATTAGAACTGAGTCTGCGGTGAAATTCTTCTTCTTGAAGGTAACTTGAAATAAAACATCTGTTCCGAAACTCATATCAGGGACCGCGAAGCGAATCTGCCCCAAAATGCCAGGAGCAATGAACAAACCCTTCAAGAGCTTGAACATGACGAAAGGTTCATTGATGAATCTTATATCGAGTAGTCCGGGAAGCTGGAAAATCTTACAAGCATTCGTATAATCATAATCCTCAATTAGAATTTCATTTTTGTGGAACAGAAATCGAACGAAATTATTTTGAACAGACTCTAAGCCTCGTACATAGCAGTCGTATTTCAGGCTCTATTTCGGGTTCCCTATGATTGATGAAAAGTTCAACCGACTTAAGAGAAATGCATCGTAGAGTGTAAAAAAAAGGATTTTGTACCTAGTTCCTAGAATCTATTTCTGCATCCCCAACTTTTTTCATCTATCGTCTACGTCAATCGCACGTGCGAACGAGTAGGAGGGGCTTACGATAAATTGCTAGATAAGATAATTTCTGTGAGCGGGCTAAGGGGATGTAGGCCGATTGAAATGAACGAGGAGCACAACTTCGCTGTACACCAGCGCTTCAGGGATGACGTTCAGATTCTTTATTCGTTAACGACTCGCTACGTAATTTATTGGATGAAGTAGGAGTTATACGAATTTTTTCAAGTAGTGTTGTGTGTCTAGGTTGCATTATGGATGCAATAAATACTCATTGAGAATAACCTAGAACTGGAATTTTCTGCCACTTTTTCCGTTCTCCAAATTAATTGACAAGACCGAATGTGTTCGATTTGCGCTGAGAAGTGCAAATGACAGCACATTTGATATCTGCTACAATGATATATCATTGAAAGCAAAAGAAATGGTCAAGTTTCTAGGTGTCTATGTTGATGGAAATTTGAGGTGGTGCCAACATGTCGAAAAAGTTTGTAAGAAGCTTAGCTCATCTTTTTATGTAATATATCGATTGAAGAATTCCTTGCCTTTTGAAGTTCTGTTGAATCTCTATTATGGGTTGGTGTACAGCCATATAGATTACTGTATTTTAATCTGGGGTGACTCTGTCGATTTTAACAGAGTTCTGATATCCCAAAAGCGTATATTACGTATGATTTTTGGCCTACACCCACGTACTTCCTGCCGACCAGCTTTTAGAGAAAACAACATTCTTACTGCTCCTTGTATATACAGGTATAGAGCCTTGATTTATATTAAAGATAATATAGATAGATTTAACAAATTGTCAAGTTACCACAATTATTCGACCAGAAGTACCGACACTCTCGCTATTCCAGTGCATAAAACCACAAAATTTAAGTCTTCTATTATGTATAAAGGCATAATACTATTTAATCGTCTACCACAGAGAGTACAGAGAGTGAGGGCACTGAATAGAAGAGAATATGGGAAAACGGTGAAAGAATTATTGGTAAAAAAAGCATATTATAGTGTAGAAGAGAATAGGATGGATATGTAAATCACAATTCTGAATTTTTAATAGTCTATTTTGTATTTGTCTTTGACTTGTCCTATACACTTTGTGTCAAAAAGGATCAATAAATCATTTCATTTCATTAATATTTGTGACAATACAGTTTACGACAGCTGAAGCAGAATAGTTAGTTATGATACAAGTGCAGAAGGCATTGATATTCTTACACAAGTTCAAAATTCGAGAACGATCCACGAAGTGGCGAGTTGAATTAACAAGTGTTAGAATAAGCCTTCGGTACATAATTAGAGAAAGAAGTATTTCAACACTGAAGGGAATTAAAACCTTTTTATAAAGTTCGATCAATGAAGAATGACTTACGATGCTATCTATAGAAAAGAAATTAATTGAAAATTCACCAAATTTTGATTATGCGGTTATCAATCAGTTGGGGACAAAGAAAGAAAGAAGAATGAATTTCAAATTCAACCACTGTACACAGTAGTGAACAGTAATGTAATATCACCTTCATTTTAAAATAATTTGCAGACTGCCTTGAGTTTTGGATGATAATTTCTCTATTTTAGTCAAGTGTTGTGAAATACTTTCAAAATTCAAATTCAAATTCCTATTATACATTTGCATTCTGTATTGTATCTTGGCTGTTGCTGTGACCTACGAAATTTAACAGATTAAGGAATTTGAACTGATTTGATTCAAAAATTAATAGGATCAGAGGTCAGTACTGCAAACCACCAAACATATAACTCAAAACAATGCTGTAATAGGTTCATTACAGCACGGCTTTTACTGCTGAAATGAACTCAATACGATACTGAAATAGAGAAATACAGGTATGTATATACCGCTCTTGTTGAATAAAATCAATAACTTTCTTTGATTTTTGTGAAACCCCCACTAACCGCCTCTGGGTAACCATAAGTTTTTTTTCGTTTCAAACATGATGAAAGGTTTTCTTCAACGTGAGAGGAATTTTTCGGGTAGTGAGCTGAAATGATTTTTTCGACAAATTTCGCAGTTCCTTGAACGAAGTGAAATCGTCTAACGTACGGTATGGCCTATGTGGAATTGATTTTTGCTAGTACTCCCAAAAATCAATTGTTAACTTAATTGCTTATGAGGAGAAATATACAGGAAATCTAAAATTCCTGGCCGCGAGTGGTACAAACTATTGAACATTAAATATCAGTAGGTATCACCAAGCAGTGAGTACCAACTTATTCATTAAAACTTCAAATTGATGGCACCATAATCGGAATTATCTTAGTGCCGCTTGCTACTACACTCAATTAAAAACTGAATTAATTGTTGACAATTTTGGAGTCACAAATCAGAAACTCGCGCAGATTTAGTACAAGATTTAGAGCACCAAATAGTAGCCTAATAGTGTCTTAATCTTTCAACATGTGCTTGGCTGATCACCATCGACACATCGAACACGCTGTATCTCAAACTTTTACTCACGTATTACACAAACAATATCATATTTTCAACTTCACACACAATTTAATAATTTTTCAAAAAGACTCTTGCAATTCTAGGAGCTCAAAACTGAGATGTGAGGAAATGTAGTCATCTCACCGTGACGACCACTTTGGAATTCTAGTAGCTGTGTGAAATCATACGCTCAAACGTTCAAAACTAGAAATTCTTCGTATTGTATTGTTTTTAGTACTTACAATAAAATGTTTTTCCTATTTCAGTATCGTAATGAGTTCATTACAGTACTAAAAGTAGTGATGTAATGATCTCATTACTGCATTTTTCAGTTATGTTTTTCATTTTGTGGTTGTCAGTACTGACCTCCAATCCTATCAATCTTCAAATTGAATCATTTCAAATCCTGTAATCTGTCAAATTTCGTAAGTCATACCAACTGCCAAGATACCAAACTAATCTAAAGTTGTCTTCGAATTTCGTGAGTATTTCACAAAACACGACTGAAACACTGTTGGCAGAATGCAATTACAAAACTCATGCTTTCGAAAACTCGCTCCTTCGTCTCTCGTTTTCGAATTTCGCATTCGTGTTGGAATAGGAGCCCATTCTTGTCTTAGGGCCGCTTGACACTTCTAATACGACAGTTACAGAAAAACTTCCAGAATTTAATTATTTACGAATCTGTAAGTCGGCCACATAGATTCAGATCAATCGTAAGCTACAGATTTGTAGCTTACAGAGAAAAAGCAGAATACCGCCATAAATTGAGTCCTGAGTCATAAATAAAATGCCCGCGCATAATAATATCTTGCAATTATTATGCGTGCGCATCTGATTTGTGACTCAGAACTCGCCAGTTCGAGTGTCGAGACACTCGAACTGGCGAAACGTCGAGAACTAATCTACGACGACGGCCTAAATGCTCGAAAGAACATGTCACATTGAACGATGGCCGCGAAAGCCTCAACCAATTCGCCAAAAATGTTGTTTTTTTGTTGATAATTCGTTAATTAAAACAAACCCGAAAACATGTTAATAAATCAAAATCACTTAATTATTTGTCATTGTTCATATTTAGAACTGAATACGACTGCCTTTAGTTCCTTGTATTTACTCTGGAATTCCAATAGAAACCATACTTCCAATAACCAATATTGATAAACTCATCGTTTACAATCCCTTTCATGAGAATGAATCCGACCTTTTAATTTTTCGCGCAGCGAGGTAGCGGTAGCGGACGACCTTTGAATTGATCCATCTTCATGAAGAATTGCAATTCCTCATTAATCACGAACCCTGAATTTCCGGGTTCATTAATTCTACCATTAAATAAAGCTACCTACTACCAATGTTATCCCAACATCATTCATTACATGTCAACGCATTTCAGCCTACTGAAATGAGGATGGTTTGATCATTCATGATATATTTTTAAGCAGGAAGCAATGAATTGAAATATGATTCGTTTGGGGTGAATACAGATTGGTTGTAACGAATGGAATAGAGTTCTATCTAGATTATTTACTGTTACTTCGAACATTACTGGAGAGGGCGGTGGGGGTAATAACCATTGAGAACGAATAACTAGAGAGTTAGGAAGTTTTCATTGATAATACACTTCGCGAAACAATTGAAGGAACAGAAATTACACACATTATGAAGTGTAATGAAGGTCTTGATATACCATAAAACACCTAATCCCAGCATGAAATGTGTAAAAAAGGGTTTTTATTGATAAAATTAATTAATTTCAATCAATTTTATAACAGTATTTTGGATCAATGTTAGTTTCAGTTATTTTTATTTTTCAAACCCTAAAAGCAAACCCTATCTGTTCAAAATAACAAAATGAAAATATCATTTAAAGATTTCATCTATTCATCACTTTATTCTCGTGAAATTAATACTTTTTGTGTCAAAAAATTAATCTGATTCTGAGTGGCTGCCGCCACTGTCAATTATTTCTTCATCTTTGCCAAAGATTCTGTAACTGCTTTGGCAGTTAACACCTGCAGATTCTCCACCCTGAAGGTGCATGAAGCATTGCATCCTTTTTTGCAGTTACAAAAAATCATTTTCAACATTTTTTGTGGTGCAGGTGTTTTTTGCATTTTTGTGGGCTGCAAATATCTATTGGTACTATTCCAACCGCAATCAACTGAATTGAGAGCTTTATTACCTAGCCAAATTTGAAGTTGATGATTTTAGGCGAGCATTTATTTCATCGGCAGCCGTCGATTTTGGAATTACCGGTAATGGTTGTCGGAAGTTACCAGACAAAAGAATCAATGCGGCCACAAAACATCCGTTTAGGCAACTCAAAATACACAGTAATTGTTTACATATATAATAGTGGAATGGAGATTTGTTCAAAACATTTCGTCATTAAAATGGATATGGCTCTGGACTCCGACCCGGCAAGTCGGGGTTCGAGTTTCCGCCAGGGAAGAAATTTGCTGGTATTTGGAACTCGCCGAACCATTCACTGTTGGGTAAATAATTAACAGTGCTGTGCCTAAGGTGGCATCGGGACATAGTAACAAAGCCTACCCAGAACACACCCATCATTCTAACTCGCACAAGCTTCAAGTAGCTTATGAGGGGTTTCACAGAAACCCAGAATGCATGGAAAATACAAATACAAATACAAAATATAAAAAAAATAAGTATAATATCGGACCCAGAACACTTCCTTGGGGGACTACTGCTCTTATTGGATAAAACTCTCTTCGTTCACTATAGTTTGAAAAGTTATTTCACTCATGTAGGATAGAATGAGACGGGAGTACGAGGCTGGAAGAATATGCTCCACTTTGAATATCAGTCCTGAATGCCAGACTTTGTCAGAAAAGGTCTAGTGTCTTTTTTTCACACCACGTCAGATAGAATTCAGTACAAAAAACACTTCCTTCAGAACATAAATTTAAAATTTTTTTCGAAATCCCTGTTTAATATTTTGAGCTATTTTTCATTGCATAAATTGAAGTAATCATTCAACAATATTTACGGATAAAACTTATTCAAAAAGTATTCAATTGTAGCTTCCGCAAGAGAGAAAGCATTTTAATTGTAAAAATTCAGCATTTTCACAAAACATCAAATATCTCGAAAACTGTGAGACTTTCATATGAACGATTGTTTCACATCAGATAGAGCACATTCTGATCTACAATTCGTTTTCGTCTGACGTGGTCTTTACGGGAAACCCTGTGTGAATGTTCCATAGCAGGATCTCAGAAGACCGAGAAACGACATTTTTTCTTTTATAAATCTATTTGCGGAAGTCTCGCAAACGGTGTAATCTCTGGCGTGGAAATACCCCACGCTAATTTCACGAAACTTTTTTCCCTGATGTTACCCCCTGGGGAAAATAGCGCACGATTGTTTCATGGGTATGTATCTATATATTATTCTATTTAGAGATGAACTTTTGGAAAAGGTTGCCTCCATTCGCTGGACATTCAGTAGTTGGTCCCCTGGCGATATTTCGATCCGCCTCCCGAAGCTTTTACTCTTTCATCCTATGTACATTTATTTGAATATAAAACGCAGTAGGTTCAATTTGAATGTTTTTGCTAACAGGGTGAAATGGGAATAGTCAATGTTTGCGGGAAATTCGGAAATAACGAAAAGGGATTGAATCGATATGGAAATTGCAATGTTTTGCTATAAGCCGAAACGAACTCGGGTCGAGAAATAACAAAAATGGTCGGCGCTTTTGTGGCAAAATCAGTAGATGTTGTATATTAGTATCATTCGATCATTAGTATGATTCGATCATCGAGTTTCAACGTCGTGCAAAAAAATTGGGTATTTCATTGAATACCATTTTAAAAATAATATTCATACATCTCCTAAATTAAAGAAATAGAACAAGAGTGATATAGGGTAACAGGTATAGTGATCGACACCTTAAGCGCATAGAAACTTTCAATTAATGATTTCAGCTTGTAATTTTCTTAAAACAAGGTGGAGGCCCTTACAATATTACAGTTCAATTATGCTTCTTCGGTAAACACTCAGAACTTTTGGTATATGTTGTTTGAAAACTGAATGAGAATGATTTTTTTCGAAGCGTCAGATTTGATAGTGATTGACAGACTTCGACAATCATTGACATACAAAATGATAGTCATTGACATCCTTCATATCATTCACTTACACTCTTGTATATGGGGTAGAACGAACGATTAATGAAAATGTTGATAATGTTATTCACTATATTCAATAATAAAGAAAGAAACATAGATGCACATTCACAGGGGCTGTGTATTTTCATGTTCTTTTTTCCATGTAGAACAAGTAAATATTTTTTTATCTGGGCAAGTTTTCCAGGTATGTTTTATCGTCGGTACAATGCCGAAGTCACGAATGTGCTTTTTGCATATGTTCACTATATCGCGATTATGGTCATGGTGTCAATGCCAAAATCGCGAAAGAGTTTTTCTGGCCTAGTAGAACGAGAAGAAATCTATGTTTATAGCACTGTCTTCAATTTTTGAAACACGTTTTTCCCGGAACATCAAAAAAGCACATTCGTGACTTCGGCATTGGACCAACGATATGGTATTCTCTGATGATACACATCGTTTGCAACTATAATTTTGGTAAACTTGTTGCAGCAGATGAAGCTTCATCAGGAAAATACAGAAATGTTCTCTATAAAAGCATATTACTCACGATACAAATTTGCAGCAACCAATTATTCTGTATTTTCTTTCAATTCAACTCCGGCATTTTCATAATTCTTTACACTTGCAGTATCTGTGGATGTGCTCGGTTTGATAAATCACTGATGAAGTAATGTTGACTTTACAAATCGACTTATTTTCAGGTGTAGTTTTTTCTTCTCTTCGGCGTCAGTTTTGGCTTTGAAAATTGATCTTTTCTTTCCCTCTGCAGCTGGATATTTTTTCTTCTTTTCTATATTTTTCTGTCATTTCTTCCCAGGTGAAAGACATTTTCATGAATAGCAGTTTCCTCGAACTTGTTGTTCTCTCTGGAGTCTCCGGCCATTGTAATATATTGTGGAGTAAATTGGGATCATGTTGATGATATAGGATATTTCTATTATCATTGTTGTCAGCCGAAGAAACAGGTAAAAAAGATCAAACGACACAATGTGCTCAACTTCGGTAATGATATATGAAGTTATGAGAATTTATGATATTCTCAATTTTTTGGACGACGAAAACAACCTTCTCCAGGCTGATTGGAGGCCTAGTGGCCTAGTGTTCAACCGTATGCAGGATAAGAAAGTCAAACTTCAAGACATGCTGTCAAAAATGTCGCGAGTAGACAAGGTCCCTCCCGCCATAGGAATGGAAGGAAGTGGGTATTGGGTTTTCCAGATGTGTTGTCTTGAAGTAATAAAGGTTTCCACAGGTAAACAGGATATGTTCAACAGTAACATCTGAATTCCTTCACCAACGGTACAGAGGCCAACCAGAGACTAACGATTTTAATGTTTATTAAACAGGTGATCACTCAAAACACCACTCACCAGTCACACAGGTGTTTCCCCTCAAGGTTCAGGAGTTGTTCGACCTCAGACCCAGAGGAAAAACAATAATAATAATAATTCATTTCATCTTCAGCAATTATAAAAGTATAACATAGACATTATTGATAACTCCCAATGAGAAGCCTTGACTGCCTAAGATCACTTCTCGTGCTCCATTCAGAGAAAAATTTTCTGTCTAGCCATCTCCCGAAGAACTCCTGAAAGTTGTACGGTGGATGTGAAGCGTCGACTCCCAACCAATGAAAGCTGATTGTGTCCCTGCTCATCCATACCTACATCTGTCCTCTCATAGCCATATCTCAGCGTGAGCCGGAGACCAAATAACTTTCAGAAAGTTTCAGGAGCCCAGCTCACAAAGAGATTTCCTGCATTCTCTTAGTAAGTAGTATTTGACCTCTGTCATAGCGAGGGATTTTAGTGTTCACTGAATGTCACAACTTGAGTTTCTCGGAGTACCATCTACTGATATTTGGATATTCTCCAGCGTGAAGACAAGAACAACATACAGTTCAACCTGTACTACAGAATAGTTCTTCTCTAGAGGAATGGTCAGTTTGAAACAAGTCCCGTGGACTCCACAAAGTCATCAGAGAACCCTTTAGGAACAAATAGCCTCCATCAGGAACACTCTGTAAGGTAGTTTACTAGGGATATTTAGTGATTGACACCCTCCTAGAAAATAGTTATTGACATGGTGTCAACCAATGTTTATCCGATCCGGAAGAAAGAGAACACAATAAAAAGCTAATCAGTTATATTCCAACTTTTCAAATACGCGATGACCTCGAATATCAAAATGTGATACTTTCAGACGGTGATAGACACCCTATGTCAATCATTGTTCCTACGTAATATAAACAAGACAGTCATTGACATGTGATTTATTCTGAAAGAAAACATCAATGAAGGGTACGTTTATATCAATATCCAATCTTTGTTATCTTTCAAACACTGAAAAATTTCTTCCATATATCTCAGATACCCCAATCTAAAGAAATTCACGCATATGTGCAGTCACTTTCCTTAACAAAACGTCAACGATTGAACCGATTGTCATTACTACACAACTTCGCGACAAATATCTCATTGCGATCTGAGCAGGGGGCCAAATTACTGAACTAAAACATTCATCGAATGAGTGTTGGACCTTCTAGCATACGTGGGTAGAAGAAAAAAGTCGCTGGTAAATACCAATATGTTATTACGACGGATTGAGTGTGTAGAGTGTCAATCACTATCGGGGTGTCAACGACTATACCGTTTACCCTACATGTCATGTTCTCTTTTTTCAGGACAAAAAAATTGCTGAACTCTGCAAGTCGCTACGGTGTCTACTTTTTATGCTACTGGGTGATTTCGGAATTTGGCCAATCATTACGATTGACTATAACTTCCGCAGTATTGCAACTATGCTATCGAAATAAAAACATTCCTAGCGCAGTTTTTCTCAGAATTTTTCATAGGTGCTAACGAAATTGTCGTGCCACTGCAAATTTAAGAGCAATTAAAAATTTTTTTCGAATGGAAACCATAATGTACTATAATATTTTTCAACCGACTTTTTTTATACTATTTGAAAAATTTATACTTGTATTATGATATATTTCCGATTTTATTCCACATCGAAAATTTCGAAAAAACCTTTTTCGGTCAAAAATATTCAAGCAGACCCTCATTAACTTCCGTGGGAACTGTGATAGTTTTATCATAATATGATGATCTCTGTTTCAAAATACCCGTCATTTCCATATCAAATGGAGAAATCACAAAAGAAAACTGAAAGTTTCGAGAGACACACTCTTGCAGTCTGTATACTAATCTAATATCAATCAATTTGAAAATTGTGAAATATTACGTTCTATGGTTGGAAAGAGATAAATTAGAACCTCCTCTGATTTTGTTTATCGAGAAATGTTTTTTCAGAATTTCCGATATAAAAAGTCGAAAATATATGATAATTAATAATATATATTCTTGAAATTGTCCAAGAAGTAAGTCTATTGAAAAATTTCATGGTACACTTTGGTTTGCATTTGAAGAAAATATGTTATTGCCTTCAAATTTGAAATGTCACTGAAATTTCGAAAGCGTCGGTGAAAAGTACTGAAAAAACTGCCCTAAAGATGCTTTTATAAAGACAGCGCAGTCACAATACAGCGGAAGTTATGCCACTTAAATTAAATTTACAAATTCCAAAATACAGTGAAATTTTTGAAAATCTCGGTTATGGAGAAAATATTTTCAATAGTTCAGACGAGTTAAGTTCTTGAATTATCATCTGTAATGCGAGAGCACCAATTAGTTTAAAGTTCTCAATGTGAGTATTAGTTAAGTCAACGTGAAAAATTCAAAATGCAGAAAATGATAATTTGTAATAATTTTTAATGCCTTTGAAAGAATAATCAACAGAACATGTAGCCATTCATTACTGAAAATTCAAATTTCCCTACCATGACAAAAAAGAAATTCTCCAGAATTGAGAATTTTCGGAAATTATCCTAAGCTTCAAGAAATGAAGAAAAACTGAACTCGTCTGAATTATAAGAAAATATTTTCTCGATAACAGAGAATTATAAAAATTCCACTTGACCGCTTATTATTTTCCAGTAAAAAAACACATTCGGAATAGAATTGAAATCTGAATATTGATTTTTGGATGAAAGTCTTGTTTTTCGACGAAGATTTCGCAAATGCTTCGAAAAAATGGGATTCCAATTTGAAAAAAAAACGATTTTTTGATGTTCCGTCACTTCTAACTTTGACAAATAATTCGTGACCCCTTGAATCATATTCTGAAAACCACGTTATCTCAAAAATCAGAATTTTTGATGTAAAAACCTCGAAGTTGTGTGTATTTCAACACACAGAGTTCAATTTTGAGATTTTTTTCGTATTTTCTCATTTAAAGAGAATCTTCTCGGGAAAATTCAAACTTTTGGAATCAAAAAGACTCAGAATTCAATGGAGAATCTATTGATGCAATAAAAAATGGGTCTTTCCATTTGATGTCACTTCTGGAAAAACCTTCAAAAATATACGAGCAGTCATCTTCTTACTTGAAGCTCACTTTCAGAATTTCAATCCTGAATCTTGTGTCTTTCTTAAAAATATTCTGTAGAGCCATATTCGTGAAAAATATACCTACAGGACTTTCTCTGAAATTGTAAACTGGTGTAACATCCATAGGTATTAATGAAATAAGATAACGGGAATTTGGACCTATTTATTTCAAAAATTCCAAACAAATCCGACATTTCGAAGGGTTTTCCCTTCTTCTTCAGAGGCTAAAAATACAATATACAGGTCGAGAGGGTAGAAGAAAAAAGTCGCTGGTAAATACCAATATGTTATTACGACGGATTGAGTGTGTAGAGTGTCAATCACTATCGGGGTGTCAACGACTATACCGTTTACCCTACATGTCATGTTCTCTTTTTTCAGGACAAAAAAATTGCTGAACTCTGCAAGTCGCTACGGTGTCTACTTTTTATGCTACTGGGTGATTTCGGAATTTGGCCAATCATTACGATTGACTATAACTTCCGCAGTATTGCAACTATGCTATCGAAATAAAAACATTCCTAGCGCAGTTTTTCTCAGAATTTTTCATAGGTGCTAACGAAATTGTCGTGCCACTGCAAATTTAAGAGCAATTAAAAATTTTTTTCGAATGGAAACCATAATGTACTATAATATTTTTCAACCGACTTTTTTTATACTATTTGAAAAATTTATACTTGTATTATGATATATTTCCGATTTTATTCCACATCGAAAATTTCGAAAAAAACTTTTTCGGTCAAAAATATTCAAGCAGACCCTCATTAACTTCCGTGGGAACTGTGATAGTTTTATCATAATATGATGATCTCTGTTTCAAAATACCCGTCATTTCCATATCAAATGGAGAAATCACAAAAGAAAACTGAAAGTTTCGAGAGACACACTCTTGCAGTCTGTATACTAATCTAATATCAATCAATTTGAAAATTGTGAAATATTACGTTCTATGGTTGGAAAGAGATAAATTAGAACCTCCTCTGATTTTGTTTATCGAGAAATGTTTTTTCAGAATTTCCGATATAAAAAGTCGAAAATATATGATAATTAATAATATATATTCTTGAAATTGTCCAAGAAGTAAGTCTATTGAAAAATTTCATGGTACACTTTGGTTTGCATTTGAAGAAAATATGTTATTGCCTTCAAATTTGAAATGTCACTGAAATTTCGAAAGCGTCGGTGAAAAGTACTGAAAAAACTGCCCTAAAGATGCTTTTATAAAGACAGCGCAGTCACAATACAGCGGAAGTTATGCCACTTAAATTAAATTTACAAATTCCAAAATACAGTGAAATTTTTGAAAATCTCGGTTATGGAGAAAATATTTTCAATAGTTCAGACGAGTTAAGTTCTTGAATTATCATCTGTAATGCGAGAGCACCAATTAGTTTAAAGTTCTCAATGTGAGTATTAGTTAAGTCAACGTGAAAAATTCAAAATGCAGAAAATGATAATTTGTAATAATTTTTAATGCCTTTGAAAGAATAATCAACAGAACATGTAGCCATTCATTACTGAAAATTCAAATTTCCCTACCATGACAAAAAAGAAATTCTCCAGAATTGAGAATTTTCGGAAATTATCCTAAGCTTCAAGAAATGAAGAAAAACTGAACTCGTCTGAATTATAAGAAAATATTTTCTCGATAACAGAGAATTATAAAAATTCCACTTGACCGCTTATTATTTTCCAGTAAAAAAACACATTCGGAATAGAATTGAAATCTGAATATTGATTTTTGGATGAAAGTCTTGTTTTTCGACGAAGATTTCGCAAATGCTTCGAAAAAATGGGATTCCAATTTGAAAAAAAAAACGATTTTTTGATGTTCCGTCACTTCTAACTTTGACAAATAATTCGTGACCCCTTGAATCATATTCTGAAAACCACGTTATCTCAAAAATCAGAATTTTTGATGTAAAAACCTCGAAGTTGTGTGTATTTCAACACACAGAGTTCAATTTTGAGATTTTTTTCGTATTTTCTCATTTAAAGAGAATCTTCTCGGGAAAATTCAAACTTTTGGAATCAAAAAGACTCAGAATTCAATGGAGAATCTATTGATGCAATAAAAAATGGGTCTTTCCATTTGATGTCACTTCTGGAAAAACCTTCAAAAATATAATATCATCGTGAACAGATGAGAAACACATCTCTTCGTGCACTCCGGGAGTTTTCGAGTATTTTTGGTGGTTTTTTCCCGTATTAATTTTTAAAATCTATATCATCGTAATCCTTATTGCCTGTACTATCCGATATAGTTGGTTTTTTTGACTTTTATTGAGAGACAAAAGTGGTTTTCCTTGATTAATTAACATTTCGTTCGTCACGGATTGATAAAACATGCCGGTCAACTGTGTGTCATGTGGTACACCCGGTAGCAGAAACAAGCCGGCTGTGCGATGTTTTTCTTGTGATAGCGAGATACATTTGTCTTGCCTCGGAGTGCAGTCCAATGTTTTGAAGAATTTTGGAGATGCCGGAGGAATTAAATGGGTTTGCAGCGAGTGCTCTTCTGGATCGGCCACTTCTAGCTATGTTAATATCGGAGGGAAGCTTGATAAAATTGTATCGGACCTAGCTTCTATAACCAGTCAGCAATCCGAGTTCATTAAGTCTCTTAACTATTTTGGACAAAAAATTGATGACTTCGAGTCTAAATTGGTAACCTTCGAGAGGATAAATGACAGGCTGGATGGGATGGATGTTCGTCTTGGAACTTTGGAGAGGGAAAACATGAGGCTTCATCAAGAGGTCAATACTTTGCAGCAACAGTTGAAGGCGAAGTCCTTAGATATTGTCGGGGTTCCCGAGAGGAAGAATGAGAATGTATCAAGTATTGTTGAGAGGATTGCACTAAGACTTAATATTTCCAATATAAAAGATTTTGTTGAGGGTTGTCACCGAATTCATTTTATGCCAAGGAAAGATAATAACAGACCCATTGTGATTGACTTCAAGAGCAAGTCATACCGGGATAATTTCCTGCGAGCCTACAAGGGTAAAAAAGATAGCATTAGGTCGAGCGATATTGGTTTTGAAGGCGTCGAGACTACTATTTACGTTAATGAAAGTCTTTCCAAGGATAGCAGAAGTTTGTTTAATACTACAAGGAAATTTGCCAAGGACAATAAGTTCAAATTCTGCTGGGTCCAGGATGGAAGAGTTTTGTTGAGAAGGGACGAAACCTCCAAAATATTGCGTGTTACCTCAGAAAAAGATTTGGCGAAGTTGCCTCAGTAGTGTACATTCGTTTTTCTTTGTTGTAGTTTTTCGCCATGGCGGTTTCTTTCAGTGTTTATTACCAGAACTGTCGAGGGCTCAGGACCAAGACAACTGAATTTTTGTTGTCTTCCTGGAATTGCTCTGCTGAATTAATATGCGTTACAGAATCATGGTTGAAACCTGCGATAGATAATTCCGAATTTATTTGCAGTAATTATAATGTCTACCGGAGAGACAGATCCGATACAGCTAGCAGTAAGAGAGAGGGAGGTGGTGTTTTCATCGGTGTCGCAAAGAGACTGCAGAGTGTTGCTGTGTCAAATTGTCTTCATTCAACACTAATCGAGGACTTGTGGATCAAAATAAATTTGAGTGGAACGAGAAATCTGTTCGTTGGCGTGTGTTACATACCGCCGGGTACATCTTCCGGCGATTACTTGACGTACTTTAATGCCGTTACAGCCCTGATGGACGAGAGCTGCGATGATCATTTCCTTCTTTTGGGAGATTTCAATCTGCCTCGTTTCTCCTGGATTGTGGGAATGAATGGAGATGTCCTGTGTGATATGGTACAAGGTGATTCCTACACAGAATTTAGAGATTTCACGTCATATAACTCACTGGGTCAATTCAACTCCCAACTCAATCGTAATGGTAAAATACTGGACTTCGTGTTGTCTTCCAGTTCGGCCGTGATCACGAAACGTTCATTGTCTCCCTTTGTTGTTGAGGATTTGCATCATCCTGCCCTGGATGTGTTGGTGGAACTTCCCGGTGGAATGGTGGATGACGGGAAGTCAAGATCCATTTTCAAGTTTTTCAACGCGGATTACCGTACTGTCAACGAGGAGTTGTCACTGGTCGATTGGGATATATTGTTAAGTAGCGACAAAGTTGATGTAAATGTCGAAGTATTTTATAATGTTCTCAATGATCTAATTGAAAGATTTATTCCAGTTAGAGTTGTAAATGCTAGGTCTAAATTTCCATCTTGGTTCTCGAATCGTACCATTAAATGTGTCAAAGAGAAGGCCAATGCTCATCGTAAATTCAAAAAGTTCAAAACTGCGGAATATTATAACAAGTTCTCTCTTTTACGTAAAATGTGTAAAACATCCATTCAGACAGACTATACAGCTCATATTTCACGTGTGGAAGATAATATTGTTGAGAATCCGAAGAATTTCTGGTCTTATGTTTCGGAAAATAACAAGGGATTTACTGTACCCACATCGGTGACTCATGAAAATGTTGAATATAGTGGTAATCAGAATGTTGCAAATGCGTTTGGTAAATTCTTCGCAGATGTTTTCGAGGATCCCCTCAGACCCGTTATCAGAAAATCCAATGTTGACAATGTGCGGGACTCCACACATGTACACCTTGATTACATTAGTTCTGACGAAATAATGAATAAGATGAAGGAATTGAAAACAAACAAAGGATCAGGTCCGGATTTGATACCTTCAATATTTATCAAGTCGTGTGCCGCTTCACTTGTCTATCCTCTTCATATTATTTTCAATCAATCTCTGCGTTCCGGTATATTTCCTAAATTGTGGAAAATTGCTAAAATTACCCCCATTCATAAAAGCGGAAAAATTAATTTGTTGTCCAACTATCGACCTGTTTCCATTTTGAACCACTTTGGTAAGTTGCTCGAATCTATTGTAACTGACTACCTATTTCTTTCACTGAAATCAAAAATTAGCACCAGACAGCATGGTTTTTTCAGAGGCAGATCGGTTCTCACTAATCTGTCGCCATACATCAATTACATATCCGAAAATATGGATCGGGGTGTCCAGGTAGACGCTGTTTACACGGATTTGTCCAAGGCTTTCGACAAAGTACATCATGCAACACTTCTGCAGGTTCTCTTAGATTATGGTGTGGGACCAGATTTGTTAAGTTGGATTGGGTCATACCTGTGTGAAAGGTCTCAGTATGTTGTTATGGGTGATGCTTGCTCGTCTCTTTACAATGTTGAATCGGGAGTACCTCAGGGGTCTCATTTGGGACCACTTCTCTTCAGCTTGTATATCAATGATGTCTGCCGGTATCTTGTTTATGTGAATTTTGAGCTCTACGCTGATGACATCAAAATGTACCTAGCTGTGAGAAGCTTGGAGGACGTTCAGAGGTTTCAAGATGATCTTAACAGATTTTGCGAGTTCTGTTCTTTGCTTTACCTGTCCCTGAATGTAAGTAAGTGTAAACATATAACTTTCACCAAGAACTTCAACATTGTGAGTGCACCTCTGTGCCTGTTTGGCTTGATTGTGGAGGAGGTGACAGTTGTTAAAGACCTGGGAATATTTCTGGATTCGAAGTTGTCATTTGAACATCATATTGATAATGTTGTTTCTAGAGGCTACAGAATGCTCGGTTTTGTTCTGAGAATTACACGGAATTTCAAGAATGAAGAAACCATGAGGGTTCTGTACTTTTCTCTAGTCCGCAGTATAGTCGAGTATGCGACCCCAATATGGAACCCTTTTTATCACAAATATATCAGCAGAATTGAAAGAATTCAGAAGAAGTTCACAAGAACTCTATATTACAGATTCGGTAACAGGCAGGTAGCATGTCCATATGAGACAAGATTGAAAATGTACAAAATGATTACCCTAGAGCAAAGAAGAGCTATTCTCGATCAAATGTTTTTATTTCGAATAATGAATAATCATTTCGATTTTCCCCTTGTTCGTGAAATTTACTTCAATACTCGTGTTTTTACTGGTCGCAATAGAGATCTTTTCTATATCCCAAGAGCCCGCACATCATTGTATTACAACTCCACTTTTCTGAGAATTACACGATTTTATAACTGGCATATCTCTTTCATTGACATATTCAACTCTTCACAAGCTGTTTTTAGGAGAAGACTGTGTGCTTATACGTGTAGAAATTATTAGAAAAAGAAGATTTTTAAACTTTTTCTCCCTTATTATTATTATTTTTGTAATATAGGTTCATGATCATTATTGTAGGTATTTGTTTTCTTGTATTTTGGTGAATCCTTGTTACTGGGTCTTCCTGTTAGGATTCCTGTTTATGTTAAATAAATAAATAAATAAATAAATAAATAAATACGAGCAGTCATCTTCTTACTTGAAGCTCACTTTCAGAATTTCAATCCTGAATCTTGTGTCTTTCTTAAAAATATTCTGTAGAGCCATATTCGTGAAAAATATACCTACAGGACTTTCTCTGAAATTGTAAACTGGTGTAACATCCATAGGTATTAATGAAATAAGATAACGGGAATTTGGACCTATTTATTTCAAAAATTCCAAACAAATCCGACATTTCGAAGGGTTTTCCCTTCTTCTTCAGAGGCTAAAAATACAATATACAGGTCGAGAGGAGCACAAGGGCACACTATACTACCTGGGATGGAAAATTGTAGAAAATAGAACCGTCTTTCATATTTTCTAGAATTTGTCATCCCAGGTATTCTAATGTAGATGCCTTTGTGCTCCTCTCGACCTGTATATTGTATTTTTCAGCCTTTGAAGAAGAAGGGAAAACCATTCGAAACGTCGAATTAGTTTAGAATTTTTGAAATAAATAGGTCCAAATTCCCGTTTTCTTATTTCATCTCTCTGAAATGTTCATAATCTGTTCTTTGTGAATTAACCCAAATAGACCTGAAATTTTTTTTCCTTCATTTCAATGAGAATTGTGTCAGATTATGGTCTAAATGGTGCCTTTTCATATTTTTCATCTTGATGTGTACTTATTTTTCACGAAAAGGTGAAATTTGTGGTGTTCTTTTAAAGGAACGGTAGGTTTTTGAGTGACTAAAATTCATTCTATGAAAAAATGAACATTGAATTATAATATGTCGTTATTATAGAAGCAATTTTTCGGATGGTATGCTATTTTATATTTAATACATATAAAATATTAGTTTTTATGCCACACTACACAATTTTTTTATTTTATTCTGGTAAACAATCAGGTGGTCCACTCTGACCGATCTTGAAGATTGGTGTAAACTCTTTGATTGCTTAGATGGTCCTGTTTTTGTTGTTTATCTATTAGTTTTCAGCAATCTTGTTGCGATGATAGCTTGTCTAGTTTGTTATCATTTCTGCGTATTAAACAACCATGTCGAAGCAGTGTGCAAGAAGTGGGAAATACAATTTTTGTCCTTGTCGAAATACGATTCTAACTCATGTTTTTACGGGATCAGTCAACGCCCCCCTTATATTCTAAAGTTGCATGAGTTTTAGTTGATCAATGATATTTCTTTTCTCAAGGTGAATATAATATTACTTTGTTTGGTGCATGGAAATACGAATAAGAAATTAGTAGGCGCATAAGCAACATTATTGTTATTTCACTTACAGAAAACTATTGAATTATGTGCAGAAGAAAATTTTGCTATCAGGTGGTTCTGAAATCATATCCAGATTATCTGCATGATGTAGTATCTCATGCAGAGTCAGTTTATTTTTCAATAGTTATAACAATATATTCAGGTAATATAGTAGGTGATAATCCTACCGTTCCGTTAAAAGAACACCTTCATTTACGTAGCAAAAATCAGGATTTGAAATCATGGAGAAGATGAATTCGCCCCTAATATTATTCGTCCAAGCATAGATATAATTATTTTATTCACAAAAGCGATGAAATAAATACATATAAAAAAATACACCACCAGAAAAAAAGAGGTATTGCAACAGTTGATATATTTATGAAGTTAACATGGCTTTAAAGTGAATTCGATTACTGAAGCACTTTGTAGGATATATTCAGTGTTGAAGAAAGCATCAATTTATGTGTTTATATTGACGCCTTCTTAGTTTCTTTGTTTTGAGCATGAATAGAAAACTTCTTTCTTTATACGGAACGGTAGGTCTATTTGGGTTAAAGATCCTCGGTACTGAAAGCTAACTGACCACCTATATTTTCAGGCGTTTTCCAGTTGACTCGGTATGCATGGCAGCGGGCAGTTACACAACTGTTCCTGTTGTTTAGATAGGTGTTCTTTATACGGAACGGTAGGTCTATTTGGGTTAAAGATCCTCGGTACTGAAAGCTAACTGACCACCTATATTTTCAGGCGTTTTCCAGTTGACTCGGTATGCATGGCAGCGGGCAGTTACACAACTGTTCCTGTTGTATTTCGTTTTGTCTGTCTTCCAATACTGCTGTTTTATTTCAGTCTTGACAAAGTCTAAATATATGGACAGAATTTCGAAGTCCTTAGAGCTACCATTGCATTTTGTCAACCTGATTTGGGTGTTTCATGGAAAAAAAATAGAATTTTACGATTTAATTTTCATCTAATCCCCGAAAAGTCCTGATTATTCATTTATGAGCTCTGTTGCACTTTCAATAATAAATGCTCATTTTCGAAATTGATTTATATACCCCCTCCCGCATTTTAAACTAGAGAAACCTTTCATTTTGAAAAATTTGAAATTGACGGAGATGCAGGCGGGGCGAAAACGTTGAAATTTTAGAACAACTTTCAGAAGAAAAACGAGGGGAGATATTCTGATGTATTCAAATTGAATATTCAAATTATATCATAAAGTTAGATAAATTCTTCTCGAGATGGAGCAAGCTTCAAATCCTATTAACTTCTTTCAGCGAGAAAGCTCATTAGCGCAGAATAAATTGTATTAAAACTGTTAATGAAGTCGCGTTTTCTATTTACTCATCATTTGTCTGCATCCAAATTCCTTGAATTATTTCGGGGGGAGCAGAAGATCGAATGTGAAGCGAATAACATTCTCGGCCAGGTTTGTTGAAGTTGTAAATTGAAAGAGCTCGGTGTTCCATCGATATAAAATACTTCAGTCGGATACTCTATAACTTTCTAGGTATCATCCTGTCTTCACTTAATTATCCAGCTAAATCCTGATAATTCTTGTAATGCCAATACTTACCAGAGCTGACCTTATAGTTGATTCTGATGTATCTATCAGCTCTGGAGGGTTTCCTAGCTTTCTGAAAGGCCCTCACTTGTCCTTTCTTCGTCCAAAAAGACAATAAGTTCAATTGAGCAGGATGGTTGAATAACTTGGTGAACTTGATAAACTAATGAGTACTTCTCAGAATAGTTCGCGATCCGCATGCTCGGCCCAGACAGCAGCAATAATTTTTATTTTATTGCGTTCATGATTCACCTTAATACCTCAAGTGTACGAACAGGCGTGAAGGAATCAATAAGTTTCTTATCTTTATACTCTATAATCTTTGGTATTAAGCTTAATTGTAAATTCATGTGACTTCCCTGAACGTTCTCTGACGATTTCTACCAGAAGTCCAACTGTGCGAAGAAATGATAATAATAATAATAATAATATCGACTTTGTTTACTAAACTGGTACAAAAAGGCGATATTTAGCTTAAAGCTATTCTTACATATAACCTTATCATACCGTCATCAAGGAACTCAAAATATAAAATTTTCATCACCAATGCGAAAAAGAATAAACAACAAAAATAAATACTTTTACACGTGTATATATCTATTTGCAAACTGCACCATTAGTTTATTTATTTGAATGCCAGTGAATTTTTGCTGATTTTTTATATTTTGTCAGATTGGATGGAAGATATCGTTTCAGATCTTATGTTTCTGTATCGGATTGTAGTATGAATTTCAACGAAATTACAGAAATTGTAAAAAGACGGCAGGCATTTTCGTTAAATCAAACTTCAGAGTATGTACCTATGTTCGTGATGTTTTTTTATACAAAAATAGTAGAATACAACAAAAGCAGAAGTGTTTTAATTTTTTCATTATACTTTTTCAATCCAATCAATTATTTGGGTTAACTATAGAAATAATAATGCTTTATAGTATCTGTAGCATGTCCCTCAATGTAAAGATGAAAACTGTTCTAATTAATATCGAAAAGAAAAGAAATATTTTCAATTGACTCAACTCTAGTTTGCTGTTTTATTGTACAGTGGTATCGCTATCTCAAACTGTGACCCGACTTCATCTTCTCTTATCTGCTCTTAAGAATGAGTCTGTTCCAATTACCATCTTTCTGAACATGTTTACTCAATTTGCTTCATTCCTCGAATTCACCCTTCAATTATGAATATTGTGTCCCCAAGCTGAGATTCTCATGTTCTCGAAATGCATTATTTCAAATTTGTATGCACGTTAAGAATCCCTAGTTTAAATCCTCGTAACTGATTCATTAAATTTTGTTTTTCGACCAACCACTGCTTCATTGGAAAAAATAAATTGCATTGTTATACTGGTTTTGTGTCCTTTGATTCGTTAAAGTGAAAATAATGTTTTATCTAACGAACATTCAATTATATTTTCCAGTCCAGAAATTCAGTCTTTTGATTCAATTAAATTGAAACTGTTCTCGTGAGCTTTTAATTACATTCTTTTGTCCGGATTAACGATTATTCGGGCACTTCTCAATCGATATTGATTATCTGCATACGTGTTCTGGTCGTATTAGAAACTTCAACTAATATTTCAAACAAGTGAGAGGAGAGATCTACCCCGAAGATAAAACTCGAGATGGGTTGAACCGAAATATTTGGAGATTCTGGAGTTTCTTGTTTCCAATTATACGCCTGCAGCTTCAATTATTTCTTTGACAGTTTACAGAAACTTGGGTGTTAGTCTGTTTATCACCCCGTGGCTCTTGCTAAGTTTCGTTCTATCTACTTCAATAGGAGGAAAAATTGGAGAGAAACTTCGTGGCATTTTTTCCATCGAATCACGAATCTATATATTCAAATCCCTTAGCAAACTTGTAATACACTTCATTCTTCGTAATGAATGCCATGTCAGAAGGAGGTGATATTCGGAAATTGTGTAATACCTATGAAAAAAAGATCGAACTACAAATTTGGGGTATAAGTTGAACTAACAGAATATTTAAGTGGTGCAAATTTTCGTTGGTGAATTTTGTAAGAAAAAACATTATATTGTTATCAATCAAATAAGACAAGATTTGATCCCAGAAAATATTTCTAATTCCGATACCCAAATTTTTAAAAGCTTAACACCAGCTTTGGATTTCATGGTAATAATTAGCAATAAAGGATTATCGAATTACGATAAGATAAGGAATGCTGAAACTCAGAACGTGTCTGTCAATTAATTTCAATTTATCATAATTATTAGATCATAAGAATTTAACCAGAGGGTTGTTTATGAGTTATGGATATTTAAATATACATTTCAATGAATGATCATTCATAACATGTTCCTTCTAAAATTAGCCTTAGATATTTAAATATGAATGGGAAGAGGAGCTTCAAGTTGGTGACTCACAAGTGGAATTTTGATATGAAAATATTTTGGGAATTTTGTGCCCATTTTGTGCCAATTTGTGCCGTATGTTATAAATTTTGTACCCAATCAGTTTTCGAGATATTTCGAAATTTCAATATGAGTCACCACCTTGACGCTGTGACTCATATGTGGAATTTTGATATGAAAATATTTTAGGAATTTTGTGCCAATTTGTTCCGTAAGTTACGAATTTTTTGCCCATTGAGTTTTCGAGATATTTCGAGTTTTCACTTAGTAGAAGATCCGAACCTACCTCGTCCTTCACCGAGCAGATAATAGAATAGAACCTATTCCATAATAAACTTCAGATGTTAGATAATATATAAAAAATAGGTTGCCTAAAAAAATCCTGGACAGAGTATTTTTAATTATTTTTTCAAAAATGATTTTTCATGACATTTTGCAACATCATGATAATAAGAAAATTTCATACTGGAATTGTAGTATGAAACATGTAGAATGTGCAATCATAAGGTTGCCTCTTATTTACCTGGACGAACTACTGGTTGCCTGGTTTAAACAGGTATGTCAAAATGAGATAATTTCACCGGTGTGATAATAGAAAAAAAATTATATCAGCATAAGCGCTGTTTCATTGTGAACACGTTGATATAGGGTTGCCTGCAAAAAAATTGGACCTAATAGGGGTTGCCGAGGTTTGAAGGTTGGATTGTTGTCGCGCCAGGTAATAATGAAGGACCGAACATCGCAGTCGTATCTGAATGTAAACCAGTGCGAATGCTCGGTACGTATACCTACTATGGAGAGAAGAGGTATCCCTACTACTCTCCATATCAATGTTACCACCTTTCATTTGGGAAAACTACCTAAGATCAATTCGAAATCTACCAAAAGTCTACCAGATTTTGAATGAAATCTACCAAAAATTTATCGTTTTTTTTATGTATTCTCCTTATCCGATACTGTATAATGCTATTGAGATATGATTAAAGTGATCTCAACATGATATGAACTGCTCCACATGAGTAACGGATATTGACTCAAATTGCAAAAAAATATATTTTAAATGAGACTTTGTGATGAAAATTCATATTAATATGATTTCAAGCTGGAAATTAAATTTAATTTTAGCCTGTGGGTCTGCAGCGTATACAGGGTGGTTAAGAAAAATCGAGTAAAATAACGAAATTATATTCCCAGAGAATTCAAGCATTTTAAGGCTATAAATAAAATGTATGGCCTCCACGGGCATCAATAACAGCTTGACATCTTCTTTGCATGCTGCACACGAGGTTGTTGAACATTTCTTGAGGAATTTGGTTCCATAAACGGGGCAGAAGTTCTCTCAGATCATTTAAGGTAGTTGGATGATTATCTTATCTTCTTTGGCTCACATCACATGTATGTTCTATGCAATTCAAATGTGATGGGTGCGAAGGTATTTGTAAATTTGGAATACCAAGCTCCTCGCGCGCATTCCCAACTATGACTGCACGGTGCCGGTCAACGACTAAGAAGCAATCGAACCAATTTGATTGCATTAATTGCATCGATTTAGCTTTAAAATTGGGACCCAAAATATGTAGAAGTCTACCTGCTTTTCATGCATTCACAGGTTGTGATTACACTGCAGCATTTTATAATGAAGGAAAGGTCAAACCATTTAAAATATTCTCGAAAAAATGAGACATATCAAAGTATTTTTGCGTCATTAAATGATGAAAATGATATATTGAACTATGAAAAAATGAATGCTGTTGAAGAGTTCACAGCATAAATGTGTGGCATAAAGCACTGTCTACAGTAAACGATGCTAGAATTCGTTGGTTGATGAAAAAGTACGGCGAAAAAAAAGACGGAGAACAATTTCAAACAAAATTAAAAGTTTTGACTCCAACTCTATACCACCATGGTGGATTTTCCTACAACAAAAAGTTTTACGAGCAATATATGTAAATTCCATGTGGCTTAATGCAACAGAATCTGTATGTGCAGAGTTAAACCCTATAAATTACGGTTGGTATTTATATAGTTATTTGTAACCAACTGGTTTTATAGGAGATCAAAATCCTTTGAAAATACGAGATATAATTAAAATGGAAAATAATGAGGATGAACTCGATGAGACCGATAAATTTGAGAGTGAAAGGAACAAATATTTTTAATTTTTTGCAAATCTAATTTCTAACATTCTAAAATATGTGCCGGTTCATATACTTCCATCAGAGAGAAAAATATCTGGTAATAATCTATTCTTACTTCCCTGAGTTGCTGGCTTGATCGTTTTTTTTTCATTGATATTATTTTTTATTCTTTTGCTGTTCTGTAATAAAATTTATTAATATAATACAAGATCTTCTGACATTTTTCTTGTTATTGCATTACCCGAATTTTCGGCAGTCCACATTATACCCATAAGTTAATATTATATTGTGATATTGAATATATTGGACTGTTATGTATTCAATTTTGTTTGAAATTCAAATGTCCGTTGTTCCAGAATATCGCCGTATTGTTCCCAATATAGCCTATGGAAGGTACCTACGTAGTAGGGGTAACTCTTTGAGTAAAAGTACCGAGCATTCGCACTGTCTTACATTCAAATAAGACAGCGATGTTCGGTCATTTAGTATTACCTGGCGCGTCAACAATGCAACCTTCAAATCTCGGCAACCCCTATTAGGTCCAATTTTTTGCAGGCAACCCTATATCAACGTGTTCACAATAAAACAGCGCTTATGCTGATATAATTTTTTTTCTATTATCACACCGGTGAAATTATCTCATTTCTACATACCTGTTTAAACCAGGCAACCAGTAGTTCGTCCAGGTAAATTACAGGCAACCCTTTGTTTGCAGATTCTACATGTTCCATACTACAAGTCCAGTATGAAATTTTCTTATTATCATGATGTTGCAAAATGTCATGAAAAATCATTTTTGAAAAAATAATTAAAAATACTCTGTCCAGGATTTTTTTAGGCAACCTATTTCTTATATATTATCTAACATCTGAAGTTTATTATGAAATAGGTTATATTCTATTATCAGCTCGGTGAAGGTCGAGGTAGGTTCGGATCTTAGACTAACTATGAGTCACCAACTTGACGCTGTGACTCATATATGAAATCTTGGAAATTTTCTTTTTTCGATAAATTGTGCTCATTTTGTGCCAACTTGTGCCGTATATTATGAATTTTGTGCCCATTCACTTTTCGAGATATTTCGAGTTTTCACTGAGTCAAGCGTCAAGTTGGTGACTCATATATGGAATTTTGGAAATTTTCCTTTTTCAATAAATTGTGCCTATTTTGTGCCAATTTGTGCTGTATGTTACGAATTTTGTGCCCATTCAGTTTTCGAGATATTTCGAGTTTTCACTGTGATGTCACCAACTTGACGCTGTGACTCATATATGGAATTTTGGAAATTTTCCTTTTTCGATAAATTGTGGTTATTTTGTGCCGTATATTATGAATATTGTGCCCATTCAGTTTTTGAGAAATTTCGAGTTTTCACTGAGTCAAGCGTCAAGTTGGTGACTAACATATGGAATTTTGTAAATTTTCTTTTGTGATTTCCATTCACTATCAAGAGGTAGGTCTTCATTTTATAGTTTCAGGTTGAAAAAATTTGCAGACGAAACTTTCATCAGAGAATTGAATCATTTTTCATTAAATAGTTTCAGAATCTTCATTCATGAACTATAGATGTTGTTCATAAAATTTCGATATCCTCTGATTACCTTTCTGATTTACCCAAAATATTCGCCTTCGATCTTTCCATTAGTACTCATACTATTTTCATTTGTCATAGGAGAATATTTCGTGTGATACGATATTTTCACACGTGTCCGAAAGTTTGAGAGAAGCCTACAGAACCATCGAAAGCTTAGGCGGGCTCTGGTACATAACGAAACTAAAGGCCTTTGGATGGTGGAGGATAACCGTATAATCAAAAAACGGCCTTCGACAAAAATGAAATCGAACAATTTTGATGTTTTAAATGTTGAATGTAAGTATTCACTGGAATCTGTTGAGAAATTTAGGTGAAAGAAATAAGAAAGGATCAATGCATATTGATATCAAAACATTCACTTGGGGTCTTCAGGCACAATGGATCTTCGTGAGAGATTAATTTTTTTGCAACAAAACTTCTGCCGAAACCTATTTGAAAATATTGAAAACCGAAAAGAAATTTCTAGTCAATTATATAATTAGTTGCTCATTTGTAGTGCTTTTAAATTTGTCATTTTCAAAAATGTAAAAGATGTTAGCTATTTCGGTGATGTATTGAAATAACCACTCAGAATATATGGTCGTTTCAGGTTTTTGTGATATTATTATACTATAATATCACTTTAAATTTTATAATATATCAACAATTATTTCATAACCTCTTCATAAACTTTGTTTTACAGTATTCATTCTTGAAAATATGAGAGACAATTAAAAATGAGGTGAGATGATGCCTGGGACCATCTAACCCATTCTACATACTACATGCAATCTAAATTCATAAAGTTGAAAATATATAAAAAAAATTTTTGTAATTAAGTACATAATTTCTAATAGAAAAAAAGAGCGTTGCATGCTTCTTACTCAATCATATGGTAACAGTCTGAAACAGTAATTCACCAAAATTTAAACATCCCTAATTTTGAAAAGTGACCTCTCTCAAATAACATCTTTTCGATATATCCTATATAATAATAATAATAAAAACGGTCTTTATTCCCACAAAATTTTACAACATAAACAAATCAATTACAAATCAAAATGAGAAAAAGGCGAGATCCAGTTGATTGTGTCAATCCACTGTTCTATCTAACCCAAGTTCTAGCTAACCCATATCTAGTCCATAACATTCATTGTAGGGTATTTTGTAGGTATACGTGACACCTTCTTCTTCTTTTGATCTTCGTTTTTCCTAAATCTTGAGAAAAAGCCATACCAAAATGACATTAATGATTATCAATTGTCTCATCAATTCAATCTAGTAAATAATTCGAAAATTTTTCGAAAATACGTATCGTTGTCAACTTCACTCTCGCACATATGTGCGGGAGCTGCTCCCGATGGAGCAGCCCTTTATCAGTCAAACGGGCGAATGGATAATGAGCATGAAAATACCTAACTACAGGCTGAAATTACCATAACATGTTTTGAGGGATATTTTGAAATAAAATGAACGGTCCACAATGACTTGATAACATTTGTGGACACCTCCAAACTAGCAATAAGACTTGATGGTCACTTTTGTACCTATATATGATCAACAAATTAATTTTTTGTTTATTTGAAAAAAGAAATATTTGATAATAATATCGATTTAGAATTTTTTCAATAATCACAGGTACAAGTATAATAAAATTAATAAAGAGATTATGTGAGAAAAGAGTGGAAATAATCATGTACCGACAGTCACGTGTTGCAAGTTGCTACACTTTTCTTCTTATTATACTCTATTTCCATTTCCGATTTCTGCTGATAGATGTGCTCCATTAGATCGCAATATTCAAAGGTCAACATTTTATGTTTTTTGGATTTGTCTCAAAAACGGTGAGTTTTATCAAAAAAAAACTCTGAACCAAAGTTGTAGATCTTAAAATTCTCTTCAAAGAAAAAATTTCAAGATCTACAAATTTTTTTTTTTGATAATATATACTGTTTTCGAGAAAAATCCAAAAAACCTAAAATTTGAACCTTTGATCCCGAATAACTTTAGACTCACACATAGTATCGATGGGGACTTTTGAAACTTTATTTGTAATGGTGAAAGGTGAAACTCTAGCTCTCCACCAAAATTTTGGTTCCCTGCAATTTTTTTTATTTGACTACTATTTTCATGTCCAAATTTACCGGGCTCTAATACAGTTTTACTGATTGCGTCGGTTTGATCATGGCGTACCCATATGCCAGGGCCGAAAGGGTTAAAATATTCACTTCTCCGAATAACATTCAATCAGTCCTAATTTTTCATTTCCTCCCGACAAATTTTCCACACTCCCAGATAGTGTACATCTTGAATTATTTCAGATTATATTCATTTGAGTTTGATTGATACTGCTAGTTTTCTGTGATCATTGCTAAATTTTCGAAATGGAAAATTATCCGGATAATATAATTTGTGTTGTTTTCATTCATGGTGGAAGTCTGTCGTTGAAATAAATTTGGATTTTACGTATTATTCCTACTTATTTTTTAATGTACATAACCTTTCATGTATGAAAAATGGCTGGTTATTAATTTGAAAAATTTTAGTTTTCATGTTTTCGCAATTTTCAACTTTCAGAAGGATTCTGTGGCCTCCTGAATCATGATTTTCATTTTTGACTCAATAGTCAGTGTAACAATTTACAGAAGCAGTTCCCTACTTATTGCTGAAGCATAAAATCAACATTTATCCAATAAAAAACTTAGAAAATACTAATGTTTCGACAGAGCTCCAGTTTAAATTTTTTTTTTGTAATTTCGCGTTAAAGAAGGCTATTCTGATGGAAATTAGGGAGTTGGACATTAAATAACTCAGAACTTTATGAGAAATCTATTTCAATCACAAAAAGCCCACATTTCAAAACCGAATGTTAGTGTCACTTCCCGGTGAATTTCAGCCATATACAGGGTGTACCAAGTTCGACGGTCTATTAGACGGTTCTGGTGAACGGAAATCTCAAAATTGGGATTATGGTATTGTTCGACATTATCTACTGAGCTAGAATATTCTTGAAGCCTGATCACTTTCACTTATATAGAGTATGAGAAAAATGTAAAAAAAAATTTTTCCGTTTTTTCTTTTCAAATTTTGTTAGAGTATTCAATCATGAATATATTCCTATTTGAATCATTGCATTGGTCGAAATACTTTTCAAAATATGAAGAAAAAACTGTGGAAAAAAAGAAATAAGAGTATTCGGTAATATATTTGTTATTCCTATTCTAAATATCTTATGCACAAACCGTTTTCACATTTTTGAAGTCGAAGAAAATTGGGATCAAGATTGGCTCATAACTTTCGTTTCACGAAGTAGAACTCTATTGTCTCATGTTTGCTTTGGATTCTGCTAAGAAAAATAATGATAGTGTAACAGGTCAATGCACCTAAAATGAATAATTCTTGAGTTATTTAGGATTTAGAGTTTAGTAACCCTTGAGTATTTATTTGCTTACCACATATTCAGGAAATTTTCATTGCTAATACACTTGACGAAACAATTGAACACAGAAAAATTTTCAAAAATTTTTATTTCAACAGCGGCTGTATCTCAGAAAAATAGTCGTATAGAAAAAAAAACAACTTCTGAAGCTTGAAGCCTCTAGTTTCTAAAATTATTGGTTTACAATTTTTCGGAGTCCGGTAGTCATGCAATCATCGGATAAAGCACGAAGAAAAAATTTTGAAAATTTTTCCAAATTTAATTTTTTTGCTCTACGCTCACGGAGAATTTTTCCTAGCTAGACCGATGCAAATGATGCATAACCTGTTCATTCAGCTCTTATTTGCTTTTTACGACTTTCGAGATATTCAGTTTCGAATGCTAATGGATCCTTTTTCACTCAACTGCCGATATCTCCGGAGATACTGGTCGTCTAGCGAGCCGAAAGGCGATTTTTTTTTCTACAGAAAATGTTCTACAAAACTTTGTTTTGTTCAATCAAAAAGAATTTTTTTTCCACCTGTCTTATAATTTGGAAAAAGAGCACAAAAATATCATTTAGCCATTTTTTGGTTAATGGACTGAATCATCTTCAATATTGGGGGAAAAGCTTAGGTTATAAAAAAATTAGGCAGCTCGATGTTAACCAAAGTCTCCCCCAAATCAGTAGATCGATCGGTTCAGCTTTTTTGGTTTCATCGGTTTCTTGGACTGATTGATTTAACATTTGAAAAAAATCAAGAGAAAAAGTTTTTTTCCTCAAACTTGACCTAATCTTTTTAAATCGGTTTTTTTACCGAATTAGTCGAAAAGTTTTCAAAAAAACTAAAACGGAAAAATTATGTCGCTCAAAATTTCGCTTAACGAGTACCGTGGGCGAGTTAAATTCATTCCATGATTTTTTTCTGAGGAAAATGAAGGTTTAAATGTATCCAGTGTCCATAGATCCAGTGGAGGTCAGTCAGAAATGGTCTCTTGCATTTTTTTAATTAAGAATTGTTTCATCCTTATTGTACTTTTAGAACAAAATTTAACGAAATTCTTCGATTTTTTTTCAAATTTCGAAAATTTTTGAAAATTTAGAAAATTAAGAAAATTTTTTTTATGGTCTATGAAAAAAATGAGTGAAAAGTGAAGAAATAATGTTATTATTGATTGATTAAGGAAAATATTCCAAGTTTGAGAAACAAAAACCTTGTTCCCTTATTTTTTTCAAAATTTGAATCAATCGGTTCAAGAAAACTGCTGAACCGATCAAACTACCGATTTAGGGGGACTCCGGGGAAAAACAGGCTGAAAAATTTTTTCATAACCTGAAGTTTTCTGTCAATATTGACGAAGATACAGTCCATTAAACAAAAAATTGTGAAATTACATTTTTGCTCTTTTTCCATGTTTATGTGACAGGTGAAAAAAAATTTCTTTGAAATTGAACAGAACAGATTTTTTTAGGAAATTTTCTGTAGAAGAAGAAATCGCCTTTTGGCTTGCTAGGCGATCAGTAGTTCCGGAGATATCGGCAGTTGAGTGAAAAAGGATCATTTTGCATTCAAAATAGGAATAACCGAAGACAAATGGTTATATCTGAAAGTCATGAAAAGCAAATTAGAGCTGAATAAATAGGATATGTGATATTTGCATCAGTCATGCTCGAGAAAATTTTTCCATGCGCGTAGAGGAAAAAAAAATTAGAAAAATTTCGAAAATTTTTTCTTCGTGCTTTATCAGATGATTGCATGACTACCAGACTCCGAAAAATTGTGAACCAATAAATTCAGAAACAAAAGTATTCAAGCTTTAAAAGTTAGTTTTTTTATTTTCTATAAGACTAATTTTCACTGAGATACAGCCTGTTGAAAATCACCAAAAATTTTTTGATGTTTTTCTGTTCTTTAATTGTTGCTCGAAGTATACAGGGTGAGTCTTTGATTTGTACATATATTTTAACAAACATAATACCGAATACTCTGATCTCCTTTTTTCTTCAGGCTTTTCTTCATATTTTGAAAAGTATTTCGACGAATGCAGCGATTTAAATAGTAATGTATTCAAAATTGAATACTATCAAAATTTGAAACGAAAAAACAGAAATCATAATTTTTTCAAATTTTTTTTTCATACCCTGTATAAGTGGAAGTGGCTAGGCTCCAAGAATATTTTAGCTCGGTAGATAATGTCGAACAATATCATATGCCCAATTTTCAGATTTCAAATAGGTCGTGGTCTCAAGAAACGGCTTATAGGCCGTCGAACTTGGAACAACACCCTGTATATACCATGGAAATATTTTTCCGAAATGAAGAGTCAATTTTCCCTTGAACATGTATTTTTAAAACAAAAGTAGGATTCACGTTTCAAATCTCATTTCCAGTCAAATCAGAGAAGTAACTTAAAGACTTTCAATTAATGAAGGTAATATGATGGCTATATTCAATTCACATAATTTACACAGATATAAACGCCCTCTTACAGAAATCACCCATCTTCATTTTCATCATTCCTTCCGCTGTGAATGTCATTCACACCATACAACACTCCTTCAGTGAAAACAGTGAGATCCGCCAGGCAAACATCCATTTTCGATATGCCTGAATTCAAACAAAGCCCCATTTATTAAGAAAGTAGATTATCCGATTTGGCGTTGAAGTGATGGCTGGCAGATACTCATACTAGAATTTCCACAAGGGGCTAGATGAGGCGGCTACCCGTTAGAAAACTGAAAGAGTTGGATAGTCTACCTATCAAATTGATTCGTGTAGAATACGTAATTTCTGTATAATTCAAGGTTATTAGAGGTAATATAATTTTTACGGGATGATTTTCTGGCTCTCTTCCATTAGGAAAAAATTAATTTTCAGTTTTCTATCTTTCCTAGAGACGGGATCACCTTTTCTTGAAACACCTTGTATATTAAGAACACTAAGTCAATTCATTACTTTTGTACTAGAAACATAAGGATATTTCCGTCTGCATTTTTAGACTACCCACAGAGAAAGCGGAAAGACATTTTTCCTTATAATTTTTGAAAAAAGTAATAAAAATGGAGAATATTTATTATTTCAAAAATGAATGCAATAAATAAAACTCAAAAATTCAAATATTTGAATATATTTTCAAGAATCTGTCCTAATTTGTTGAAAGCGCTACCTACTTACCAAGTGATTGAATTTGATAGGACTTGTCCTGGATTTGAAACTATTGTTATTATTAATATTATTTCTTAAACCCGCACCCGCTTGAACAGCTATTGCCTAGCTTTCGCAACAACAGCAGGCATTCAACGTGTTTGGAAAGATTTAAAAACGATCAAAACTGTCCAACTCTCAAGCTGAAGATTCTTACACTTCCTAAGTAACATACATAGAAAATATAGCGAAAGTTTAGTTATCAATTATTAAATCTGAGGGGTGTCTGGCAAAGGGTTGCAACTGCGTCAAGTGTCCGGCAATAGACGACGTGAGTTAAAAAAAACTGAGCCTTAGCCCGGTCGTCCACAAGATGCGTGTTAGAGCCACTACGTGCTCGCACGAAACTATACTGTGTTCAAATTTAAGCGACAGCAATAAAACAAGGTTCGCGCAGCGATAGGAGTGTCTTCGGATAGTTACTTTCAGTCCAGAGTCGAATCGAGAAGATTTCATACATTCGTTCAGGTTTAACTGAATGAAAAGGACCCAAATCTGGTGTTTTCCGGAATTACTTTGTCGGAATCTTGCAAGATTCCGACCCAAATCTCTAAAACTCTGGTGTTTCCTGGAATTACCTTGCCGCAATTTCGAGCACAGTTCCGAGTACGAATCTGGTAATCTTTCAGGGCGGTCAAAGGGAGCGTTATTATGACCGTTTGACCAATACGAGCTTTATTGTGCGCAAACCAGACGATTCCGTTTGTTTTTATTGCTCTCGCTTAAATTTGAACAGAGTATAGCGTTTGTAGCTGCTACAAAACAGGCAGCAATCAGCTACAGGAGTCGTCCAGCGGCAGAGCCTTCTTGCGTTGGATTCAACGATAAGACAGTTAGCCCGATACAAAGACTCTAGTTTGTCTTTGACAACGACGAACTTCGTATCATTCTTCCAGTGTTGGGTGCAATTTGCTAGGGACAGTTATTTAGTCAGATGACAACGTTATTTTCAGAGCCAGATAATCGTTGGGAGAATTCATCCATCTCCAAAATCAATTAGAAAAGAATCCTGAGCGATTTTCCAATTACTATCGGATGAAGCCGAGGAGTTTCGAATATATTTCAAATGCTATTTTGAATGTCTTGGAAAGACGGTGAAACATCAGAGAGACAATATCACCTGCAGAATTGGTAGATTGGTAGTAACAGTTAGCAATGAGATAAAATTTGATAAGATATTTCATTGTATTGGTATTTCAGTCCTAAAATATTTCAAGACAAGTTATTCCTCGAGTTGAAATCTTAGGAAAAACGCTTTTTTATAGTATCCAATTTGACGGTAATTTTGTTGGAGAATTTGATTCGATTCGGAATGATTGGCAGTAACAATTAACAATGAGATAACATTTCATAAGATATTTCATTGTATTTTTATTTCAGTTCTGAAATATTTCAAGACAAGTTATTCCTCCAGTTGAAATCTTAGGAAAAACGCTTTTTTAGAGTATCCAATTTGACGGTAATTATGTTGGAGAATTTGATTCGATGAAAATCTCCAGAATCAAACTTGTCGATATTGAATCCGATCTGAAACTGATTGAGGGTTGAGAAATACTTATTTCCGGAAAGATCCAACAATTTCGATATTATCAGAGCTTGATCCTCTACATGTTCACAGAACGATGTGACTAAATGTTTCAAATGTAAAATTATCTTCGCTTCGCTGACAGTTTTTCCTCTCATAATCGCTTCTTCTTTTCTAACCTGCGGCTTCAAATGCTATTACAAAAAGAGGAGACTCTGCCCGAATCCATCTAAGACAGAGGTACGTGCGTTCCACGTGAATAACCGTTTAGCTAACCAACAGCTTAACACAGAGCCGGACCGTGGGCGTGGCGAAGGAGGCATTTGCCACGGGCGCAAACGACCTAGGGGCGCAAAATGTGAAATATGATACATTCTATTTTAAATAAAGATTGACTACAAGCTCTATATTTCAGAGTGGCGTATTTACCAGTTCACAAAGTTGAGAAACACGTATGTAACGAACGCTACCAAAACGGAACAAAATCCTAGAAAATTATACATGGCACGAAATACAACTCGGTGCACATAAAAACTGATGATATAATTGATGTTTTCGCTGAAAAAGCAAGAAAAGTTAAGTTTTAGTTTATTTATTTCCAAAGAATATATTGATGATTTCTGTTATTAAGTATTCATCTTTTCATTTATTTTATTGATGAGAGTATTTATTTATTTACTCTGTTCGAATATCTGTTGTTAGAATTATTTTTTAGTTATTCCATTAGTTCACCAGGGGAGGATTAACGAGGGGGGGGGTAATGGGGGTAATTTTTTCACCTGTCACATAAACGTGGAAATGCCATTTTACCATTTTTTGTTTAATGGACTGTATCTTCGTCAATAATGGCGGAAAAGCTTAGTTTATGAAAAAAATTCACAGCCTGATGTTCCTCGAAGTCCTCCTTGAATCGGTAGATCGATCGGTTCAGCAGTTTTCTTGAACCGATTGATTGAAGTATTGAAAAAATTAAGGGAACAAGGTTTTTGTTACTTAAACTTGACCTAAACTTTGCAAACTTGACAATTTTTTTTTAAATAAATCATGAAAAAGAAATATTTTTTTAATTTTCAAAAATTTCCGAAATTGGAGAAAAAAAAAATAACATTCGAAGAATTTCGATAATTTTTGTTCTAAAAGTAAAATGAGAATAAAAAAAATTATAATTTAAAAAAATCAAGAGATCATTTCTGACTCAGCTCCACTGGAGCTATGGACACTGGAGACATTTAAAACTTCATTTTCCACAGAAAAAATCATGAAATGAATTTAAAGTTGATACCCCTAACTTGCCCACGGAACTCGTTAAGCGAAATTCTGAGTGACAGAATTTTTCTGTACTCTGGCACCACGTTTTAAAAAACAATTTTTTTGAAAACCTTTCGACTCATTCGGTAAAAAACCGATTTTAAAAGATTAGCTCAAGTTTAAAGAAAAAAAACCTTGTTCTCTTAATTTTTTCAAATGTTCAATCGATCGGTCCAAGTAAACCGCTCAACCGATCCATCTACCAATTTGGGGGGGACTCTGGGGAACATCAATTTTTTTATAACCTATGCTTTCCCCCCAATATTGAAGTTGTTACAGTCCATCAACCAAAAACTGGCAAAATGACATTTTTGTGTCCGTTTTTCACGTTTATGTGCCAGGTAAAAAAAAAATTATTTTTAATTGAACAAAACAGATTTATGTAGAAAATTTTCTGTAGAAGACAAATCACCTTCCAGTTCGTTAGGCCACCAGTATTTCCGGAGATATCGACAGTTGAGTGAAAAAGGATTCTTTTTCAATTGTTTCGCGAAGTGTATTAGCAATGAAAACTTCCTAAATATGTGGTAAGCAAATACCTTTCAAGCTCAAAAAACTGGGAGCCTCTAGTTATTCGTTCTCAATGGTTAATACACCTTCCGCCACCCCCCCCCACGAAAAAAGCTATATCCGCCTTTGTCCTTCACTCATTTATTTATTGTTGTCTTCATGTTTTAATACTTTCTTTAGTGTTTATATATAACAGTATATATTATTTTGAGAAAAAATAACAATTTTTTTATCGTTTTCTATTCATTTTGTTGATTGAGTTTTTGTCCATTTCCTTTTAAGAAATATGGGAGATTATTGTGAATAAAAAAGTTCTTCAGAATATAATCAATAAATGGCAATTATGAAAAACATGTAATTATTGAAAAATGAATTTCTTCAAGGGCGCATTTTGAAAGTTTGCCACAGGCGCTAGAATCCTAGTTCCGGCTCTGGCTTAACATCAGCTTTTCCAAAAAAAGTGTAAGACACAATTGCTACCCTGAATACCTCAGACCATTAACGTCCGTACAAAAAAATTTGGATAATACGAGCCAGACGGTCAAGATTCGTAATAATATTATTACGAAACTGGCAGGGACCTCATGGAGAGCCGACGCATCGACCCTTCGTACTGCTGCTCTAACTTTGGTGACTGAATTTTGTGTCCATACCAGGAAGATCAGAATCATCACGGGTACCCTGAAATCTACACCCATTTCCTGGCTGAAAACTATCAGTATCATATCCACAAGGTACTATTTTAGGGCCTACACTATTTCTTATCTACTTAAAAGATATTGGAACAATTCTTGAAAATACCAGAGTAATTTTTTACGCTGCCGATACTATTCTGTCATTCACAGCGTCAACTTGGCAAGATGTATTTCGGGAGGCAGAAGAGGAAATTAGAAAATTGTGTATAGTTGGCTCAACTACAACCTACTCAGCATAAACTTCCTGAAAACAAAATATATAGCTTTCTTGATCTCGTTAATAACGATTGAGCGGAAAATATGATTTTGAAAATGCACAGCGAAAACTGTTTGAGCTCTCATTACCCAACTGATTGCATACTTAGGGGTATTATTAGACCAGCCCTTAAGAGGGAAAATAAAAATAGTATACATAGAAAAAAGGAAACTTGATCTATAGATTTTATCAACTTAGAGACATCCTCAACATAAAGTTTCTCAAGACAGTCTACATCTTATTAGTATAATTGATTTTCAGTTTGATTATTTGGGGAGGAGGGTTCAATAATTCTCTTCAGAACGTAATAATGACAGAAATTCGTTCTGAAGGTTCTATACAGGGTGTACCAAGTTCGACGGCCTATTAGGTGTTTCTGGAGAACTAGACTCATTTGAAATCTGAAAATTGGGATTATGATATTGTTTGACATAATCTACCGAGCTAAAATATTCTTGGAGCCTGACCACTTTCAGTTATACAGGGAGCGAAAAAAAAATTTTCAAAATTTTATTTTTCTGTTTTTTTCTTTTTGAATTTGATAGAGTATGCCATTCTGAATACATTCGTACTCGAGTCGTTGCATTCGTCGAAATACTTTCAAAAATATCGAGAAAAATCTGAAGAAAAAGAGGGAAAAGGGTATTCGGTATTATGTTTGTTATTCCTAATCTACATATCTTAAGCACAAACCGTTTTCAGATTTTTGAAGTCAAAGACTGTGGAAATATTGTACATTTTTAAAATTTTGAAAAACTCATCACAGGGTGTTCCAAATGTTGGGTCAAAAATTGGGATCAAGATTGGCCCATAACTTTCGTTTTTCAAATTAGAACCCTATCTTTTTATGATTGCGTTGGATTGTATGAAGAAAAATGATGATAGTGTTCTAACATGTTAATGCTCCTAAAATTGATAATTCTTGAGTTATTTAGGATTTTCTGAATTTATGTGGTACGTAGCGTCAAATTCATTTAATCTGTTTCATTTCAACTATGACCTGGGTCATAGAAGATGAATTATTCCACTAATGATATACACTTGAATACATCCGTACTGAAATCGTTGCATTCGTCAAAATACTTTCCGAAATATAAAAAAAAAACTGAACAAAAAACGGTAGATAAGAGTATTCGGTATAATGTTTGCTATTTCTAATCTAGATATCTTGACCACAAACCGTTTTCACGTTTTTGTAGTCGAAGACAGTGGAAATATTTTACATATTTAGAATTTTGAAAAACTCGTCACAGGGTGTTCTAAATGTTCGGTCAAAAATTGGGATCAAGATTGGCCCATAACTTTCGTTTTACAAATTAGAACCCTATTTTTTTTATGATTGCGTTGGATTCTGCGAAGAAAGATGATGATAATGTTCTATCATGTTGATACTTCTAAAATTAATATTTCTTGAGTTATTTAGTATTTTCTGATTCCATGTCGTACATTGCGTCAAATTCATAAAATCTGTTCCATAACAACAATGATGAATGAATTGAACAAAAAGGTGTGTCACTAGTGAGTTATTGAAATAATTTATCTTCTATGACCAAGGTCATAGTTGATATGAAACAGATTTAATGAATTTGACGCTAAATACGACATAAAATCAGAAAATCCTAAATAACTTAAGAATTATTAATTTTAGGAGCATGAACATGTTAAAACATTATCATCATTTTTCTTTGTACAATCCAACGCAATCATAAAAAAATAGGGTTATAATTTGAAAAACGAAAGTTATGGGCCAATCTTGATCCCAATTTTCGACCCAATATTTGGAACACCCTGTGATGAGTTTTTCAAAATTCTAGAAATGTACAATATTTCCACATTCTTCGACTTCAAAAATGTGAAAACGGTTTATGCTTAAGATATCTAGATTAGGAATAACAAACATAATACCGAATACTCTTTTCTCTCTTTTTCTTCAGGTTTTTCTCGATATTTTTGAAAGTATTTCGACGAATGCAACGATTTGAGTACGAATGTATTCAGAATTGCATACTCTATCAAATTCAAAAAGAAAAAAACAGAAAAATAAAATTTTGAAAAATTTTTTTTCTCTCCCTGTATAACTAAAAGTGGTCAGGCTCCAAGAATATTTTAGCTCGGTAGATAATGTCAAACAATATCATAATCCCAATTTTCAGATTTCAAATAAGTCTAGTTCTCCAGAAACGCCTAATAGGCCATCGAACTTGGTACACCCTGTATAATAAAAAACGGACTTTTCCAACTGACAGACTATATGAGTTAGCTGATGTACTACCACTTAAGGCTCTATACGTTTACGCTTGCATAAATTGAATCCCCTGGTTTCAAAACCCGACAACTCCATTTTTGGTGAAAAATGAGTTAGATACGGAAATGGATTAGTTTTCTCCTAGTGCACAATACAGTGAAATATTATAATTCAGAACCCAATAAATCCGACAGAAATTGGCTTCGAAATATGAGGTTGGTTTCAAAACCCGACAAATCCAAGCTATCTTCGAATCAAAACCCGACATTTCCATTAAAAGAAAAGATACGAACGTTTTTCCTGATGAATTTTTCGAGATATTTAGAGAGGATGGAACTCCTTTCATTTTGGGTAGTGAAAAAATAGAGGTTAACGACTGGACGGCCGCATCCCAAAAAGCCATCAAAGCACAAGCACAAGGTCAATGGAAATTCAAATTCAATCAGAGTAAGAGATTTCACATGAAAAAGTGGTAACAATCTTTAACAGTTCGAGGTGAATATTCTTATAGAGCAGATCTTGGGGAATAAGAGTCGGTATTCAAAAAAGGAATGTCGGCAAATAGCATCATTCCATCTCGAATAGACGGCGGTGTGAGTCCCAGTCAAGAAAAACTGAAGGATGTGAAGGCCTTACTTCAAAAACATTGGGTTGGAGATTGGCGTACACTGGATAAACTACGGTATTTCTCTGAGGTCCAGGAAAAATACCCTAATGCCTCAGAAATTGTCAGTACTTCAGAACCGGCAAACCTATGCGAGCAAGCCGAAGAACTATCAGATTTTTTAATAGTCTAAATTGTTTAAATATCTTGTTTATATTGAAAATGGAGCAATAAAAATGAGATACCAATAACTGAATAGAATTGTAACCATCATCATGATCTCTAAAGAGAAATTTCAAACTTCTGCCCATACAATTAAGTTTCAATTCCCGAAAAATCCAAATTTCAAAACCAAAACCCGACAATTCCATTTTATTTATCCGATTCATCGCGATATTTAATGATTTTTTTTTTAATACAGGGTTGTTTTTCAACTGAGAGACCTAATGTTCAAACAAATGAGGCATTTTTCCAGGAAAAAAGCTATTCAAATATATTGAAACAATTTTTTGAGATTTTCCAACATTTGTCCTAAACGGATTTGTCGGGTTTTGAAACTAGAGGATTCAATTATCTTCCAAAGTTTCAACATAGATTGCCAATCACACAAACACACTATTCAACTAGATTAAACCTATTGCGAACCCAAATGTACAGTAAATCGCACACACAGCGGACAGTTACATATTTTGCACCCAAATTTTACAATAAACTTCCCAACAGTATTCGTATTTGTATTTCCATGCATTCTGGGTTTCTGTGAAACCCCTTATAAGCTACTTAAAGCTTGTGCGAGTTAGAATGATGGGTGTGATCTGTGTATATAAAGCTATTGATAGAAAATAGACAGAGGTTCGGTACTCTGACTGAAAAATTTATTCAGGAAAACTACTTGACTTTCATGATTATAATGAAATCTTCATAAACAAATGGAGAAAATGCATACTCGAGTCCTCATGACGACTACATATCATCATCTTTCGGGCACTTTCGCGGTTGGCTCTCTGGTTAGGTGGATTCTGGGATACTCGCGGGCTCCACTCTAATGTAATAATAATGTAATACATAATTTTTATATTGGTGAATGATTCACAACACAGATATGGATTTTTCCCTTTCCGGTCAGAATGTTCTGAATGAAATTCAAATATGCTCCCCAGACATCAATGACCACCTGTGTTGATTGTCTATTGCCCTTATAATTCTTAGATTTTATACAGAGTATCCCGGAACTCGCTATAGGCTGAGGCGGATTATAACTTCCAGATCAAAGAAGACAGGTGCTGTTATAACCCTGAAATGTCATAGAATATTATTTTACTTAATTCTATGCTAGGCATGGAAAATAGAGGTTAATTATATAGAGAGGTTAGTTGAAGCACGTTGTAATAAGTCTTTTAATAAAACTCTGAAAATCAAATAGGTGTTATATTAATTCGAAGCAAAATTTAAATACACAACAAAAGTGGCGACGAGAAAAATATATAATGACCGACATGGAAAACCTACAAATTCAAACACAGGCGATATTACTAGCCTTAAAAACACAAAGCCAAGCTTTGGAGCAGTTGATATCAGCAAATACCAGTGAAACACCCCCGGGAGCAGCAATTCATTTCGAATCTTTCGATGAGGAAAAAGAGTCATTCAAGTTCTACAAAGAACGATTAGAAAATTTTTTTGAGCTAAAAAATTTACATGGCAATGCACCGGAAACAAAATTGTGCAAAGCAAGGGTGCTCATCAATGCGCTTGGTGTAAAATATTATCAACTACTGTCAAGTTTAACAGCTCCTGACCTACCATCATCTCAACCATATGACAAGCTAATAACCTTGTTGGAAAAACACTTATGTCCACGTTCAAATGTTCATACAGAAAGACATAAGTTCCTTTCAAGAACCCAGAAACCAGATGAATCTGTATCACAGTACATTGCAGCCTTAAAAGACTTATCAAGAACATCCGATTGGATTTGTCAAGATGAACAATGTAAAAAGCCTATTCCTTCAATATTGCAGGCACAGTTCATTAGAGGATTACAGGATGTTGAAATCCGCGAACAAATATTACAACAAGGAGATAATATAAATTTTGAGAGAGTAGTAGAAATTGCTCTTGCCATAGAAGCAGCAAAAAGACAGAATAAAATGTACAACACAACTGTCTCCGATATACATCAGGTGAAAGAAAAGCGAACATTTCAATGGAAGACACGAGGGAAAAAGGATCAAAAATCAAACAGAAACTATAAACCGAACAAAATTGTAGAAGACCTTGGACTTAAAGACTTGTGTCTATGCTGTGGAAAAGGAAACCATCGTGCAGCAGAATGTCGTTCGAAACACAAATTAAAATGCAACGGCTGTGGAAAGAAAGGTCACATTGAAAGAGTTTGCATATCCTCGAGAGCAGCGAAGAATAGGGCAGTTAAATTCATAGAAGAAGAAGATGATGAAACTATCTATGACGAGATCTATGAAATAAATCAGGTTACATCCAGTATAAATAAACCATTTGTCATCACAGTGAAAATTTGTGAAAAGAAGCAAGCTTTTGAGATAGATACAGGAAGTCAAATGACTATTATTTCAAAATCTGATTTTGATAGATTGAATCTTGGAGCAAAAATGAGACAAACAACTATCCAGTTCCGAACATATACACAAGAGATATTCAAACCATTGGGAGTGGTTAGAGTGCCCATTAACTACAATTACATTCAAACGTATGGAAATTTATATGTTGTCGAAAGAGAATCACCACCAATACTAGGCCGAGAATGGATACATAAACTGGGCATCAATCTACAGAGTCCGACGAAAATACAAGAAGAAAACGAGGCTGTTGGTACGTACAACATTGAATCATTGAACGCTGATATATTCAGGAAGTATAACGATATTTTTGAACCGATTGTGGGAATGATTCCCAATGTTGAATGTAATTTGCGTCTGAAAGAAGAAGCTAAACCTGTATATTTCAAACCTCGACCAGTACCATATGCTCTTTACAATAAAACAAAAGAAGAAATAGACTCACTTATCTGTCAAGGTATTTTAGAAAAAACCGAACATTCAGAGTGGGGAACACCTTTGGTTATCGTACCGAAACCCAATAAATCAATTAGAATATGTGCTGATTACAAAGTTACAGTAAATTCACAATTACATGATTCGAGATACCCAATTCCTCGGATAGAAGACATATTTAGTAAACAGAGAAATGGAAAATATTTTTGTGTTTTAGATTTACATAAGGCTTATCTACATTTAGCACTCGATAGTGATAGTCAGAAGATAGCTACAATTTCTACACCGTGGGGTACCTATCTTGTGAAAAGACTATTTATGGGAATAAAGACAGCACCAAATCTCTTTCATAAGGCTATCGATCAAATACTACATGATCTGGATGGAACAGTTGCCTGCTTTGATGATATACTAATAACAGGTAATACATTAGAAGAATGTTACCGAAGACTTATTCAATGTCTTGATCGTTTACGAGCTCATAACTTACACATTAATAAAGATAAATGTAAATTCTTTGCTACTTCAATTAAATATCTTGGACATAAAATAAGTGCTCAAGGACTTGAAAAATGCCCTGAGAAAGTGGACGCTATATTGAAAGCACCTCCACCAAAAAATATAGATGAAGCTAGATCATTCATTGGCTTAGCACTTTATTATTCTCGATTTATTCCAAATGCATCTTCAATTCTTTTTCCAATAAATCAACTTCTGAGGAAAGATACAAAGTTTAAATGGACATCTGCCTGCCAACGATCTTTTCAAATTATTAAAAATGAAATTTCCAGTGACAAAGTCTTAGTATCTTACAATCCAGATCTTCCACTTATATTGGCTACCGATGCTAGTCCACATGGACTTGCTGCTGTGTTATCTCATATCATCGATGGAGAAGAGAGGCCAATCTACTATGCCTCCAGGTCACTGACAAGAAGCGAATCCTCATACAGTCAATTGGATAGAGAAGCTACAGCTGTATATTGGGCATTCAAGCGATTCTATCATTATCTTTATGGGAGAAAATTTACCCTGATAATTGACAACAAACCACTTGAGAGAATCTTTCATCCAAATAAGGCTTTACCGATAATGTCTGCACACCGACTCATCAGGTATGCTGAATTTATTAGTGGATTTGATTATCAAATACAACATAGAACTTCCAAAGAACATGCTAATGTTGACTATTTCTCAAGAAATCCTGTCCTGTTGGATACAAAATTGATAAACTTTATAGAGGACTCTTATCAAGTAAACCAATTGACAATTTTAATAATTACAGAATCACCTACAATAACTTATAAGAAAATTGTTCAAGAAACTGAACAAGATACAACACTCAAAACCTTGAAGAATAAACTACTAAGTGGCGAAATACAGAACCCAGAGTTCACAGTGCATTCAGGTATCATTATGAGAGGAACTCGAGTGTACATTCCAGAGAAGTTACGTCCAGCTATTTTAAAGGAATTACATCAAACACACATAGGAGTGGTAAAAATGAAAGGAATAGCCAGATCTCTGTGCTATTGGCCAGGCATTGATGCTGAGATTGAGGCTCTTGTGAAAGCTTGCCAAAATTGTGCAGAAGTAAAGAAAAGCCCGGAAAAAGCACCGCTACATACTTGGCAAGAACCAGAACAACCCTGGCAACGAATACATGCTGATTATGCTGGACCATTTAAAGATCATTATTTCTTTGTTGTGGTGGATGCGAAAACGAAATGGGTTGAAATATCTATGTCTAAGAAAGCCCCAGACACGAAGTCAACAATACAGGCTCTAGATGAAATTTTTGCTAGGAATGGTTTACCACATGACTTGGTTACTGATAATGCAACGAATTTCAAATCTCAAGAATTCATGAACTTTTGTGAGTCAAATGGCATCCAACAAAAATTTTCTGCACCGAATCATCCAGCCACAAATGGACTAGCTGAGCGCACTGTGCAAACCTTAAAACAAAAACTGAAAGCTATGAGTGAAGAACCAGGAAGCCTAAGAGAAAAACTAAATGCATTTCTCTTCAAATATAGAAGTACACCGTTAATTTATGGGAAAACACCAGCTGAACTTCACATCAATAGGAAACTGCGAACTCGCCTTCATTTGATTCAACCTCCAGTCGAAAATACCAGAAAACAAGAAAATTTACCAGTTAGGAAATTTTATCCAGGAAGTAGAGTTCAAGCTCGAAATTATTCTGGTCCTGTAATGTGGAAATTTGGAACAGTCATAAAGAAATTAGGGAGATTACATTATCTTGTAAAACTCGACCATGGTTATATACTCAAGAGACATATTGATCAGTTAAGAGAAACTGAAGTTTTCAGTATAACACCACCAGTTATGAACAAAACATGGAAATTTGCCCCAGAATCGCAGAGTACGGATGGATTTTCTGAAATTAAGAAACCAGAAGACAAAGTATATCAAGAAAATGTTACGACAGAAGCAAAGCTTGAAAAAATGCAGAATAACAGCACGGGTCTTGGAGAGCAGCCACCAGCAAACAAGAAAGAAATGCAGTCTGAAGCAGGAGAGGCATCCAGTATACAACCTCTACGTCGTTCACAACGAGAGAGAAAACCTGTTGACCGTTTAATCTTATGAATATTTTCTTTTAGTGACGAAGAATTGTTATAACCCTGAAATGTCATAGAATATTATTTTACTTAATTCTATGCTAGGCATGGAAAATAGAGGTTAATTATATAGAGAGGTTAGTTGAAGCACGTTGTAATAAGTCTTTTAATAAAACTCTGAAAATCAAATAGGTGTTATATTAATTCGAAGCAAAATTTAAATACACAACAGGTGCCATCAATGGAACATGGCACCAATAGACAAACACGACATGGTTGATCCTTTTTTGTGAACGAGATATTCTTGATAATGGTGTATTTGTTGAAACATTATTTGGGCTGTTTCCGTTATCCATGTGGTTGGTTGTTACCGGCGTTTCGGCAAGCATTCGCCTGCCGCCTTCAGGGTGTTGTTGGTCCTGAGAAGGACCGGTTTTAACGAAACTTGTTCTATCTGGATTTGTGCGCTCGATACTTTTTTCAATGTCGCAATTACAGTGTGGGGATTCGAACGTGAGTTATCCTAGGTGCAATTAATCTACCAGTATTTGATCTGAAGAAAAGCATCTGGAGTTGACTCAATAGAATAAGGACAAGCCATGAAAAAAGCAATGCCATGATATAATAAAATTGGAGACTCCATCACTCCCCAGCCTGTGAATGATGCGGAGCTGATTAGCAAACTGTAGTCCATATTGCCCGGGAATGCCCTTCAAGGATGTACCTGGGACCATTCAGTCAGAGACATTATTAATGTAACACGTTCTGCACTGGAATGGCTAGCTCCCTGGATATGGAGCTCTAATTGAAGTCCTTATCACATCTGTAATCGCAAATTTTAATCACAAATTTCCCTAACTTTTTACTTGTATCTACATGTTTGCCTTTCCCCTAATATTTATGTTGGATGTACCTTGATAAATATTCATGGTCACTGTAATTTATGCTCACATACTGTTGTTGGGATACCATACGAAAATTAAATAAATAAATAAATGCTTCCTTAAGTTCTTGACCATTAACCATCAGAACAAAGTGCTTCAAATCTCTCTAGAGTTTCATAGGTTGGTATCATGATTTAAATTATAAAACATGAGATGGTAGGCATGATTCTCTTAGAATTAAGTTTTTGTAAGCCAATACCCATAACACTTATCAACTGTGCGACCCCAATCGGACGGACCAACACAGCCATGAGCAGGATTATTTTTTAATTATTCGAAAATCGTGCCGAGAGGGCATGAATAATCTCGGCCCTGATGAATCATTCATCCGTTCGACCAACGAATGCATCGGAACGCCAAATCTAATCAAAATCTGAGTGGTTTCGCAGTGGCGTACTTTAATTTTCATCGACTGATTCAGGTTATTATTCAACTAGGATGGGAAAACCAAACTTGATTAATTCCAGGAATCCGAACTATCGGATGTGAATATTGTGGGGACAGGTGGCCAGAATAAATTTCCAGGAGAGATATGGCCGCAGGTTTAACGCACCGGCTCGACGTTATTGCCAATTGGCGGCCGGTGCTCTTTGTGTCCAATTCAATTTACTTAATCGCAAGTCGTCACTGAATGGTGTCAATTAGAACCCCGGCTGTGGGGACAGCGAGACGGCGTTGCGTCACGTGACACCGCATTTGTGCAGGGGTCGCAAGCGACGGCGATTCCAGTGATTTCAGCATCGGACACGGACACCTAGCGCTACCGACTTTTGCATCGCACTAATCACATCAATTAGGAACAGCCCTGTTCAGAGATCTTGTACGAGCTATTGAGAAGTAAATTCTTGCAGGAAAGACTAACTAAAAGTTTCTGAAGTGTTGAGCAATACGATCGGTCGGATTGGAACATGATAGAGAGTAGGTACTGTCAATATGTATTATGTTCCTAAAAAGTAAAGATGTCCTTCGACATTTGTTAACCCGGCGTTGGTGTGGTGACATTTCCTAACAAGATTAGTGTGGTGTGGTGAAAATGACCCCATTTATGTTTTTGATGAAACAGAAAATTTTTTTGTGGATAATTGCTATAAAGTACCTTCTCTAGTTTTTTTATAAATGAAATTGTTCTGAGTGAATTATGAAAAATCGTTTTTTTTTACAAAATATGTATCGACTAATAAACAATTGAAAAATTCATATTCCCTCAAAAAAAGATTTCTTGAAAAAAAAACAACTTGACATAATGAAAAAAAAGTATTTATTCTACATTTTATGAACTTGAAAGATAATGTTTGTGAGAAAATTTTCGATAAATTTCAACAGAATATAATTAAAATCATTCATATTATATGTTGGCACATTCGGAACATCTAATTATTGAGTGTTCTGAGCATAAAAATTTATGGCAGTTGGAGCACTTCCTTTGGCATTTCCTATCTTTTCCACGCGGAAATATATGTCAGTACAGCTACAAATACTCTCTGGCAACTGACATAGCATATGTAAACGTTAGCTTCTTGCTAGATAGGAAGCTATTGGGAGAGGGGATATATTTTTTGGGGATCCCAATTAATGGCGTGAAGTTCAAGAAATGGTGGGGTAATTTTGACCCCACCACACTGACGCCGGCTTAAGTTTCATGAAAAAGACTCTGGAAAATCTGCATGATTTTGAAAAATTATTTTTTTCTGAGAAACTGTGCATTTTGAAGAAAGGTTTTATAGTCGAAACATATAATGCACCTCGCCAGATATATTTCATGTAACGAATTTGATACCATACAACTCGAATTGAAAAAACTATAGTTGGTGCAAAATTATCCAGAAGGGGGTTTTCCGGTTCATTTTCTTCGAAAAAATCTACAAATTTCTTTCAAACATTTTAGAGGCTTGTTTACAGGGGTGTCATTCAGGAGGTCCTCGTTAATCTTTACTCAGGCTGATCCGAACGTCTCTGTTATCCGAACTCCCGATTGTCCCTCCCTCTCTATCGTCGCGAAACCTTCAAGTTACGAAAAATCGTTGTTTATAATCAAAGTTATACAGGATGTGAGTGAATGGGTGCAACAAACTTTAGGAGGTGATTCTACATAAAATAAAATGACATTGTGCTGTATAATTTTCGGCAGCAAAAGCTTAGTTTTCCGAGATACGGATTGTTTTACTGACAATTTATTTATTGCTCTGAAACTGGTCAAGATATGCGGATGAAATTCGGTGGGTTTCAAGCATTTTGTTTTATGCAATTAAGAATTTTATGTTCATCATACGGGTATCTCAATTTTTTCGAGAAAAAAATGGTATGCCACTCAGATATTTCAAACTAACAATCATTTTTTAATCTTACTTTCAATTCGTGACAAAAAATCTTTTCTGCCCTATTTCGTATGGAACGCCGTTTTCATGCAAAAAAAAACTACTTAACGCGTATTTGTCGTTACTTTAACACATCAGGTAATAGCGACGCTAGTAAAGGCTCCTGTCAAGATTCTAAAATACGATTATTTTAATGAAATATCAAATTGTAGTTTCTTCATTTTCAGGCTTCCAGTTTCGAATGATATTAATATTAATAAGTGATGAACTTTTAATAAAACTTCAACACCCCGTATCTCGGAAAACGAAGCACTTGCGGACAAAAGTTATACAGCATAGTGTCATTATTTTTTCATGCAGAATCACTTCCTGAAGTTTGTTCCACTTATTTACAAAGACCCTGTATGAGCAAGGGAACAAGCCACCTCTCAGACTTACAGCTATCGTCGATATACTTGAGCGCTAAGTGTTTTAGTGGTACTAAAAATACTTGCCAAACGCATTCCCAGAAAAGTTGTCATGCTACATTCAAGTGGATGAAATGTGAAGAAGGTCACATGACAAGAAAATGCAAAAAAAAACACCACAAAAGCCCCCAAATAGGCAACTTGTGGAGGTGACCCTTCGTCAACCTTCATCAAGTGCAAACAGAATCTGAATAACCTGGATAACCGAAAAAAGAAATTCGTAGAAGCCCCCATTAGAACGTAAGAGTTAAACGTGCTGAGACAATGAAGAAAGAAAGGGAACCATTTTAAATTACTGAAAATTTATTTAGTAGAAATCTCCAGACGTTGACAGAGATGTTGAATTACCTGAAGTCAACCAAAGTATGAAAATAAGAAATTGCGAGATATACAGAAGCGACAGAATAAAAAGAACGGTCCACAGAGCCCTAAACAACAACTTGGGAGAAGCCGATATTACTAGCTTCTTTATTAAAAGTAAGAAGTGACACTAAAAGTGGGCTTGTGATCTTGAGGCTTCATGGCTCTTGAAAATCAGATCATTTTTAAGACAGTCATGGAGCTTTCAAATTTACTTATTTGTCGACAGTAAAGTGCAATATGATGGAACTTTTCATGAATGGGAGACTTCAGCTGATCTCAAGCTGATTATTTTTCTAGTTGTCTCATTATCTCTCTCACGCTTCTTCATGGAATTTTCAACAGGGGGAAAATATTTTGATTGATGACGTATGGAATTCACTGGCTGGGTGTTGCATTTCTTTGCAATTATTACAATTGGTGACAGATTTCATCATTGACATCAACGACAGAGGTCATGAATAATCCTGAGATATTCTCACAACATTTTTTTTTACAAAATGTCCTGGACTGCCCAAATTTGCACTGCTTTTCGAACATTGAAATTTTGGGACTATAATATTGCAGATTGGTTCCGAGAAAGGTTCTGCAATACCTGATTAAAGTATAAAATTTCCTTACGAGACTCGAGTTATTGGCAATGTCATTTTGAACAATGATGAGTAAACATTTTTGACGAGAAAAAAACCAGAAGCGAAAATTTCAGCACAAGATGGACGTTGAAAGTATGAAGAATGTATTAGATGAAATGTTTGCTTTTGATTATAATTATATTCATTTGAAATATTTGTTGTATAAAATTTTTTTCAGACAAAAAAAAAATATTATACTCATCATGAAGAAAACTATAAAGAAGATTGTCCTTAGAAATGTGCTACTCCAATGAAAATCGCACGATAAATAAAAAATCCGATACCAACATCCAATCCAAGGTACATTCGGGGTTGTTTCATGGAAATTGTTCAGTTTGAAAAATTATTTGAATTCTTTTAATGTGATATTATTCATTTATTAGCAAGAAACAAAACTGCCCTGTATTAGGTCTGGTTTGATTAGTTTTATGATCAAGGCTAAGAAGTCACTCAAATATCTATGATTCATACATTTGAAATACAACAGAGGATATAAAAGTTGACAAGCTCTCTTCAGGAATCATAATTATATATTTTTGTTTCAAGTTCAAATGGCATTCGATGATGCCTAGTATAACATGATACAAAACCATCTCTGCAAACTTCAATCAGTTTTGCAAATTGAGCCATCTTGCTTCCCTCAAGTTGTAACTTATTCTATCAAATTTCCTCAAACCACGTACGAAACGCAAGCAACTATTTTGAACTTTTTGAATGTTATGAAGCGTAATTTGATCTAAACAAGGGTAAAATATTTTAAACCATAGTAGAATACTGATAAAACCAAACTATTACAAAGTGTAATTTTCAGATCTTGTGGGAGAGACGGTTAGTGAGGGTATAGTGAGCGAAGACGAAATATGGCTGAGTAGAGTTCGACATATGTTTACGGAAGCGAAAAGAACTGTCCATATTCAGGCAAAGACTGCGAACAGATTCTACAATTGGTATATCCTCCGCTCCAATCTTAGCAGTTTGTCGCAAAAGTTTACAGATCGTATCTCTGCCGAAAAATATAGCTTGAGACTTACTCGAATTGATTTTTAAGTTATACCATCAGCAAATCTCTCAGGATGGAAACTATAATATAACTGCAAATCGTCCGCATAGAAATGGAAATATGCACAGGACTGGATATTTTGTTGCCAATTCTGCTGTTTCCTATCTGATAAGTAACTTTTCAATAATATGACCGCATTCTCTGAAAATCCGACATATCTTAAAATCCCAATCGAAAGATTATATACCACCATATCGAATGCCTTTGCTTATTCAAGTGGGATTAGTTTTGTAACAAATCCATAGTCAGTTGCAGTAAATATGTCATCGGTTACTTTCAACAAAGAGGTGGTGGAACTGATACCTGCGCGAAAACCAGACTGTAGTTCCGGTATTATATCAAATTGTTCCTGATGTTTCACTTGAAAAGGAATTATCGGTCTCAAGGAACAATGTGAATTTCAAGCTAGAGAAAGACCATAAATTGGCCGAAACGTGGCAAAAAAGATTAAATAAATTTTGGAATTGACATTGTTCCTTGAGACCGATATTTCCTTTTCAAGTTATTTCATATTTGCAACGAAATATTCTTATATTGATATTTTGGATAAAACCGGCAGTATATTTTTTATTGCGCGCAACTCCTTGTATTCTCTCACACACTATGTTTTAGGCAATGATCGAACCAATGATTACTTCCAGGATGATGGAAAATAGCTCTCCAGAATGCAAAAGTTTATTATATGTACTAAATATTTTAGAATTAATGGACAAAACAACCATCATTTTTTATATTCATACTATCGATCCTAGCCGGATTAGTTTCAATTTCTTTAATTACTTTTTCAATAATATCAGCATCAATCGACGTAAAAGTGTTTTTTTTTCAGGTTAGTCTTCTTGAAAAAGCACGAATATTTCAAACCAATTTCGCTCAAACCATATGTTAGAAAAAAATTGAGGAAGGAAACTCAAATGGCGCCATCCATAATCATACCTGCTTCTGCCCATTTACTATGGTGACCCGAATCAACAGCTTCACGGCTGGTAAACTCCGGAAAGCTGTTACGATAGATCTAATCGTCCAGTTCAAAACTATTAGGCGAACGGCGGAGAAATTCCTGGCAGGGTGCGTTTGACTTGTAGCACGACTGTATCGCCCCTTTTCCTCCCTTCACTTGTCCATTAGTCTTGGATTAGGCCTCTGAGACTTATCATGGACGGAACAGGACATAAATCCTGTCCGTGGAAGGTCGGCTGAGGTTGAGACGTGTCTGTTATTCTAGATCGGAAGCAGTCGGGGTTTTAGAACAAATTATCTTTTAATTCAACTTGTGCAATACCCATTAATCAAGACAGGAAGGTTGATACTAGTTGAAGTTTGCCTTCGTGGCGTATTTGAATTTTTCTCATGAACTTATTCTTGTTTTTTTCATAGTGCCCACATTATTTTTTTTTCTAAATGCATTGTCCTGGAATCTAAGCTATTTAGAATCAGTGAAAGGGGTGATGAAATATCGTTATTATTGTTTTGAATTCGACTAGAGTTTATAAACCTATGGTACTTCATAAAAATCTGTGAAAGATATCTTATTTATGGATACCGGTTACAGATTCTCCTTGTTTCTCATAGATTGATTCGAAATGAAGAGCCTTTTCACAACTAACCGTGTCCGGTAATTGAACTGTCGGACTTTGAAGATGAAAAATATGTGTTAGTTTTCAACATTTTTTTATTCGATTTTTTGCATATGAAAGTGGAAAGTTCAAATTTTTTTATGTGCTATTCCGAAAGAATATGACCGCCTCTGGCCCACAAAACTCACTTAAATCCCGTGTCACTTAAACCCCGTGTCAGGGACAACTTGAACGATTCCCATGATGTGTGTTTTTTAGTATAAGCCTTGGCCTGTAGAATGGCCCAATCCCAGTATTCGAGCGAATTCCAATTGGGTAGGAGAGCGGCCACATTTCGAGGTCCATCAAAACTGAAACGTTTGATCTCAACCAATTTTGCAAGCTATTTGCTTTGTGCAATGGAGCTGAGTCTTGTTGGAATCTCCAACGCTCTGATCCGAATGTTTTGCTTGCTCATGGTATCAACTCAGGTGTCAAGATCATTTCGCGATAGATTTGTTCATTCATCTTGGCATCGTTGTGGTCCATTAGCATAAAATGAGCGGAGAACGTCCTTTTTCGGAGATCGCCATCCAGACCATGATTTGGTTGACTCCTTGGAAAGGGTGACCCGCAAATGTTCCAGAAGACCGCTGGTACCTCCCCTCAACCAAACCCCATCAGTTTGGTTGTTTGAAAACTGCCCAATGCAGAAAGTTTTCTTGTCAGGGAAGACAATGTTCGAAAGAATCCCACCATCGAGCAAACAAATCAGCTCCTTGTATCGATCCAGCCGCTTGCGACGTTGCAATATTTTGAGTTATGGAGACTTATGGTTCGTTAATGCCTAGACCTTAAGCTTTTTCTTCAATATGCCACGAAAGCTGCAGTTGCTCACGTTAAGATCCTAGGCGAGCTCTTGTGCTGAGCGCGCCGAATTTCTTTCCAATCGGCAACATACCCTTTCGGCGAATGCTGGCGCCGTTGCAATACTGCGTTTTCCACCACCGTAACGTTTTTTAATGCTACTGGTCTCAATATATAATTAGATAGCGGGATGAACAAATTTCTCATCCGATTGTAGTTATGGGAGCGGTCGATAAATTTCGATATTGAATTTTCTTTCCAAATGAAAGCAATCACCGCATTACGTTTCAAATACATAGTCCAAAATTCTGAATGTCTTCATCTCATATAAAAAACAACTTCAAGGGTGGAGACATAACATGTTGAAGAACGACCTGTCAAATTTTGACTGCGTTCGGTTGAATGGTTCGGATTTTATAGCAGTTAGATGAAGACAGACAGTTCAATCGCCGGATCTGGTATAATCTCCAGGTGCTATATGTATTGTTCTGTGACATCCCTTGATTTATATTGAAGACGTATGATTATATTAGTAGGACGGAAGATTGCTCATTATTTTCAACATTTTTCCTATATTTGATGATGGAAGTATAAAGTATTTTTTCCACTTGAACCAAATAGTGTCATCATTTCGAATTATTTCGGATGCTTTCGAAAACAATATAATAGAATCGTTATGATAGTTAGTTGATATGAATTAATATTATTTCATCAACGTCATTTTATTAAAAAGGAAAAAAATAATACTTTTGATTGGTGGACCTCATTAAGAAAATAGACTCACGTGGGAGTTCTAAAAATATGCGGTTTTATCGATATTTGAAACAACATCCCAAGTACTAATGAACTCCTCGAAAAAATTGAAAATATAAAAAATATCGTCGCAAGAAATTATTCGAATGAAAAGGTGCTTTCTTAATAAATAATATTCATGCTGAAAACAATTCGGCATTGCAAATATCCATCATTTGTTCGCAAAACTGAATTTCGGTGTAAAACTAATAAATCTGCAAGAAATCAGTGGCATGAAAATTTGCACGACCAACTCTTACCATAATATTCTGACTTCACAATCGGAATTCCACCCTCAAGATGAGGACATTAAGTAAGCAGTCGATATCTTTGACTCAAGAACGTTTTATGGAAATTCCCTCATGAGCAATTTTTCCTAAGCTTAAACCACTTCGAACCGGTTCGATAATTTATGTTCATTGCCTGACATTTCAGGGGATTCAACTCATACGTCGGGGATATTCGGGAAAATGTTGTGTTGATTGATTAATTTTAGATAGAGCAGATTTTTCGACGTGAAACTGCTAATTCAATAAACATTATATCACTGTAGGGGGTGTGCTCCTAGTACAAAGTCACCCAACGTCGTTGATCGAGATCTCCCTAAAAGCAAGGCTTATGAGGGTCTGTCACGTATTTTCTCCGAAAACGTAATAAAACCATTACACGTCAGGTAGGGTATATATGGAATTTTCTGTCTTGCAAACGTGATATATGGATAATGTAGGGCCATTATAGCAGGCACGAGATTCAAATTCTGCATTCAGCCGCACCATTTTCCTAAACTCTACATTCAGGGAAACAACTATAATTTTGTTTTCCAGCCATCTGTGCTCCTGAGAAAGGACTAAGAACCTTCGCGAAAGAAATATATTCCGAAGAAAAAATGAAACATAATTAGGGTTGGGCTTCCGAGATTTGTATACGGCTGAATGATTCCACATTTAACACAGTATTTTTGACAAACTGATTTTTTCTTCAAATTTATCGAGGAGTAGAGTAAGGTGGACAAAACAGAATAGTTCGGTTAAACGTTTGGCGTTTGGTAGTATAGCACGCTGTAAATAAGGCATCTTCAACAATTTCGATTTCAAAATTCGAATTTGTGGGTCTCCTAAGCGAGCCCTTGAGTACAACCTAATTCTTGCTCAAATAACGGACTATTCATAGTTAGAAAAATTAAAGGATAAACATAGTTTTTTTTTATGACAATAACGGTGAATGATTGAAATACTTGGTTCAAATTTGGTCGAAATATCTTCAAAATATAGATTTTTCCAATTATATCTACAATTTTTATCATTACATCAACTAATCAAAAAGAAGGTATAATTGCTTGTAACTGAAAGTAATTTTGAATGAATAATTATGAAATTAGTTAAATATACGAATTCATATTCAAATATCTTCTCGCGACTGTACAGGAATGGCAGGCGCATGGGTTTCAATGCCTCCTTTCAGGATGGTATGAAAGGGGGCTCGATAGCCGAAAATATATCTGTTCAGATTTTTTCGCATATACGCTTTATGAAGTACCCTGAACCATTAATATTTATGTCGTGTCACGAACCTTTCGCTACATACGTATAGCAGTTGAATGACAGTTTACGTACTCAGAAAGACGGCTGGTAAAAGTTTAAAGGCTGATATTCGATGTTTCAAAAACTGTATGTTCTTAGCACGCTCTCATTAGTTTCATTTGTATGTTTGTAACTGGCTTCTGTGGACTCGATTTTGACTCACTTTAAGCAGACAGATTGAAATCAAACTTGGAAATATTTCAAGAATCGATAGCAATACAATGAGATGAACTAATGTTTATGGATTTCGAGCAGATTACTTTGAAGTTATGAAACCTCGAAGGCTATGAAAGAGAAACTTGATTCGATATATTGTCAAAAATCGGAAGTGAATAAACTCATGGCATATGAAAAATTCTACCAATATAGAATGGATCATGGATCCCAATGACTCTGTGGCAAAACATGTAGCTAAAATTGAGACTCTTGCACAGTAACTCAAAGACTGAGGTGATTCTGTCAGTGAAACTGCCATAGTAACAAAAATTACCTCTCAAATATGTAAAACAAGCTTGGTTGTCAATGGACGAGAAGGACGGTGAAGAACCTGACTGTCAGACTCCAAGATGAGAAACAGAGTTTGACATTATTAGAAGAAGAACACAAAGCTCTTGCCGCAATCCATTGAAGTGTTTTTCTAGTAATAAACTTAGTAATATGTCGAAAGACTGTTACGCTTCAAAGATATCAAATTATATAAAAGATGGTGAATCCAGTATCAATATTGAGATCGAGGGGCTCAGTATCACAAAGTGTGATGATCCCGGGATCCAAGATAGTGGAGCTTCAGCACATATGTCCTATAGAAGAGATTATTTCTCAGAATTCAAAAAGTTTGAAAGTCCTTCTCATGTACAGGGTGATTCACTTATCTTGGTAACCTCAATTTTTTCGAAAGCGTCCGAATATTTTTTCATTCTGTGAATGTCGTTTTTAACAAGTCAATGTCGAATTGAGATGCGCCCGGCGTCGGGGCGCTATCAGAAATTTTTTCTCCAGGGACATACCTCTTTCATCCTGTCATTCGAAAGTTAACTTCATTCAGAATCTTTTTTTCGAATACTATTTTTATCAATTTCTAACCGTCAGCGAACTGCAGCGTGTTTAATGTTAATAATAATAAATCTTTATTCATCTCTTAAGACATTTTTAACAATGTATAGGACAGGTCCTATTTCATTAATTTTTTTCTGTATTGTGGTAGTATGCCTTTATTTGCAGACATAGATATGATTTTGTGCCTTGAATTCAAGAAGGATAGTTCTCTAGTCAATATCCCTCTTCAAATAAGATTAAGTATGTGGCTACAGCAAGATGGGGCTAGATGTCACAACGCTGCCATTTTGAAGAGAAATTTAGATCAAGACTTCGAAAGTAAATGGATAGGAACCAATGGATAGGACCAGGCCTAACGCTCATGGATTACTTTCTGAGAGGTACCCTGAAAAATATGGTATACCATACTGATTCTTATAACTTGGACCATTTGAAAATAAAGATAAGAAACGCATGTGCCCAAGTAGACCCTTATATATTGACCAAAGTAACTTATAATGAAATAGGGGAATGATATATGGATTCAAAGGGCCGGTATACAGAACATATGATTCGAAATGTTTCATTTGTTATTAAAAAAAGTTAGTTGTTATAAGATATAATATTTAATGAATATAATGATAGAGAAATAGTTTGTTACAAAGCCTCCGTTACTTTACGAAACAAAATCATATCTAGTTCATCTAGACATTATGATCCATACATAAGTTATATCATTTCCCTATTTCATTATAAGTTACTTTGGTGAAAATATGGTCCATTTATTTTCGAATTCTTGATCTCAATATCTCTTCACAATGGCAGCGTTGTGACATGGAGCCCCATCTTGCATATTCGATCTTATTTGAAGAGGCAGATTGTTTAGAAAGCTTCTTGAATTCGAGGCAAAAAATCATATCTATGTCTCCAAATGAAGGTTTACTACCACAATACAGAAAGAAATAAATGGAATACAATTAACATAAAACACGCTGCAGATTGCTGACGGTTAGAAATGGATGAACATGGTATTCGAAAAAAAATTCTGAATGAAATTATCTTTCGAATGACATGCTGAAAAAGGTATGTCCCTGGAGAAAAAATTTTTGATGGCGCCGCGACGCCTGGCGTCTTTATTTATTCCGCAAATTTTTATGTCCATCTCAAGTCGACATTAACTTGTTCAAAACGCCATTCACAGAATGAAAAAATATTAGGACGTTTTCGAGAAAATTGGGGTTACCAAGATAAGTGAATCACCCTGTATACCTAGGTTCAGCTCTTGTATAGGAAATGTACCTACTTTTCATCCCAGGACTGAGGAAAAATCTTATATCTGAAGGTGTCCTCACGAAAAAGAATATGAAAATAATCAAGGAAGGTTGCTATGCCAAAATATATCAAGGAAAATACCTTGTGGCTAGTGCTGTTCTGTAGGAAAGAAATAATCTGTACAAGATACTTATCCGTACAGTTTGCAACGAAACCGAAGCATCTTTAACAGAACAAGTAAGTGATTCATTGCAAATTAGGCATGATAGACTTGGTCATATAAATGTGCAGTACTTGAAAGATATGATCCAAAGAAATCTTGTGAAAGAAGTGAATATGAGTGATATTGACAATTTTCAATGTAAAGCAGCAAGCAGCATAGAAAAAGTTTTCCTAAGTCATCGAGGGTCAACAAAAGTGCTCCAGAAAAACTTGTATATAGTGATATATGTGGACCTATTGCAACGTCATTCGTATCAGGTGTTCGTTATATGTTATTATTCAAAGCTGTACAGGTTACCGAGTAGCTTACTTCATAAAGAACAAAAATGATACTTTTGAATGTTTTGTTAGGTATGACCCTGTGGTCAAAACGAAGTTTGGTCACTCAGTGAATGCTCCTTACGTCGACAATGGTTGTGAATACTGATATAAGGAACTGGAAATGTAAATGATGAAAGAGGGCATTGAATTAAAAACAACCGCACCATATAGACCAGAATAAAATGGAAGATTTGAAAGAGAAGATCGAACCATTATGGAAAGTGTGCGATCTAGGCTCATCAGTGCAAACGCACCACATTATCTATGGGCAGAAGCAGCAAATACGGCAATATACATCTTGAATCGAACACCACCCAAGCTGTGCGGAACTACTCCATACGAGCAGTGGACAGGTTAGAAATCATATTTAGGTCATGTCAAAACCTTCGGATGTGTTGCATATGTATAGTCCGTTTCAAAATGATTGGCATCTCGGGCGGCTGTGGAATTTCGAAAATATGTTGGTAATATCCCATCAGTAACTTTTGAGTTCTGGGATTTAGGTTGGTGTTGATTGAAAACACTAAGTTTTGTAATTTCAGAGTTTGAATTAAACCTCCTGAATATATTTCGAATGTATTTCTGTATGTTTGTGTTCTTGATTAAATAGACAAATTAGTTCTGGATTTGAATATTTATCAAGTACTACCGAATTGAAAATGGCTGGAATTCATCAAGATACCTCTCGCCTCGCCTAACTACAAGGGAACGTGACGTAGTTTATTGTCGGAACTGAGAGTTTTTCTCAACAATTCAGCAGGTATTTCTGCCAGTATTAATCGCGTTTTGCTAGTTATTCAGGTAACGATCATTTACTTTTTCGGGGTGTTTTCTGATGAATAAATGAGTCTCAAAATTATTTCAGTAGTCACCTAGACCTGTTAGATAAATTTTGGAGAAAAAAAAGGCAGGACAAGTCATTACAATCAGGAGTGAGCAGTGGATGGAAACCTATTCTCCATGATTATACCTTCAAAGAGACATTATATACGACGTTAGTTTTTCTAAAATCAAAAACAATGAATAAATCAGTTTGTACATCTTTTTTGAACTACCTGAAAAGTAACTGAATTTTAATCAAAATCAACATTTGGTATATTATTTAATGTATCATGAAATGCAGTGGCGCAGCCAGGATTTCGTTTTGGGGGGGGCTGAACTGAACAATTTTTGATGATACAACAAATACGAAAGTTGCAAAAAAATAAAGAAGAAAGGAATAACGAAGAAATTAACGGACAATTCAACTTAGGAATTTATTACTTCTCAATTATCACAATGTGTACAAAATATATGCATACAAAAACAAATTTAGCATATGTGTATACAAATTTCTCAAAAAATGAAAAATTCATTCGATCATAAAAAACTATCTGTGAATTTATTATGGATACAATTGCTTATATATAAAAATAAAAATAATTAATTAAAATAGTTGATAAACATATAAAACTAGGTAATTTTAATATAAAAAACAATCAACGAATAAACGAACCATGTAGGTAATATATGTGATAATTCGAAAACATTTTATTATTAAATATTCAGTCTTCTTTCAGACCTTGCTAAGATATCTAATACATCGTCAATATTGAATTCAAAATCATAATATATGTGCAACAGAGCAAGTCCAGTCATTCTTTCAGCTCCCATTGTGCTCCTTAAATATGTTTTTAATCTTTTAAGGGTAGAATATGTCCTTTCCGGAGTAGCAGTTGACACTGGTAACGTACACAATATTTTCAGAAGTATAGATATATTCGGAAATAACTGTATACTGCATTTAGAAAGAGCTGATATGGCACTGAGTTTTGAGTCTGCAGTTCTCGACAATTCCTTCTTCCACATCTTGAATTCACATTCAAGGGTTATTTCGTTAGCAGTTTCTAAATCGGTTTCATACATTTTTATTAATTTTTTGAATTCAATCAAAGAATCGTTAGCTCTATCAGTTAAACACATGAAAGAAGATAAAATAGACTCATGTTTTAGAAATCTGTTACTGATTTGTGTAATAAATATGTCTATAAATGGCAAGAAAATGCTGATTTTATAATATTTTTCCACATCATCAGTTTTAATATTCATTCTATACGTTTGTCTATTTGTTATCCTAGGTAATTGAGGAGGAATATTGTACTTTTCGCATATGCATGTTACTTTATTGAAAATTGTTCCAAACTCAGTATCAGCATTTTTCCTCAAATCTTCCAGGAGCTTTTTTAGAGTTCCAGCATGTTGAAGAGCTGTACTCAGATCCAAATCTTCTGATTGCAAAATTTTACTTAAGCCTACACTATAGCCAAATAAAGTTTCCACCACTTTTAGTGAAACAATAAAATTTATCTTTTGTATAGAATTTAACAAAAGCATTGCCCCTGAAGAGGCATCCTTATCTTTCCAAACCGTAATTTCCTCCAAAGAAGCACAAATAGCATCGAAAAGTTCCCCATAGACGAGAACAGAATCGTGTCGTGCCACCCAACGAGTGGGACACATTTTCTTCAACTTATGTTTCCTGGATTCTGGGCATAATACATCAATTTTAGTAGACTACGAACATAAATTTATTGCCTCTTTCGCTTTGTCGGGCCGCCAGCGCCGCGCCGCGGTAGACATTTAAATTAGGTGTAATTGAAATTAGGTGATTCTGAAAATACTGATAATACGGCGAAGTGAATGTGCAAAAATGACATAGTTTAAAATCAGCCAAATGAGGAATGTTTGTTAATGTTCGGCGTATGTCATTGAACTCAGAAAAAATCGAAACTGTTAGAATCTTTGGGGGGGGCTGCAGCCCCAAAGCCCCCCCCTAGCTGCGCCAGTGATGAAATGGATAGTAGTAATGAATACAAAAAATGAGTGATCTATTTTATAGCATTTCACACTTCAAATGATTCACAATTTGTTAACAAATATTTTCTATTTGTTTGAACAACTTGGCTATGAAATTATAAAGTTTATACTTTATGTACCTCAATACTCAGGAAAAATAACCCAGGGCGAGAATTTTCGATAGTCATCAGTCATGAAGAATGCAAAAATTGCTGAAGGGTCTTCATAGAGAACGAACTTTTAGTTATCGTTGATGAAGTCTCAATCATTTAATTAATGCTATCTCTATATTGGAGTTCCTTGAAAGACTGCAAGATTTTATGTTGAAGCATTCCAAGCTAATTGTTATTTTATTATCAATCCTGAATTTCCTATTCCCACGCTTCATCTACAGCGAAATAGTGTTGTGGGTGTGTATATATTTAGTCTCAGCTCCTTTCTCTTTTGTAATTGAAGCTAAGTTTGAAACTTTGTCAATACAACAATGATGGAAATAATATAATTTCACAAAAAATTATTCAGATTCATTCGCTTTGAAAAATATATTCAACCAGTTTATAGGTTATATTGATATATTTCAATCCACAGAACACAAATCTATGATGAATACACAGAAATTTTTAGTAACTTTTTGTAACCAAAAATAAAGCCCCGGCTGGAATTCCATGGCATGCTCTGATGACAATCATTTTGAAACGAACTATATACACCATTCACTTTTTTAAAATCACATGGAGGTCATGGTATCGTTTTCAGGAGTTGGTGCACCTGATGAGATGTCAGTGCGCACACAGGAAATATCATTAATGACAAAATGACGTTGCCAGTTTGTTTCTTTGTTTACATATTGTTCGAAATCGAAATATTTCAAATAACTAGAAAAGAAATCCTTTCTGTCTATTCATATAAACGTTAATTATTTTCGTCCATCACATCTTTTCCAATTCATTCATTTTCCGAACAAATTCACATTCTGAGAAATATGTAATTGCTAAGAATATAGAAAGGGCAACATATGGCGGTATTCTGCTTTCATCTGTAAGCAAATCTGTAACTTTTCATAACATTACAGGAAAATTACGATTCTCAACGCTTTCTATGAATCTGTAGCTTACAGGAAACATATCGAAAGGTATATTGTGAGGTTATGTTGAATGGTTTGTTTTTGTCACAGAATATGAAGTACTTTTCTATATCGAACTACTTTTATGTTTCATTTTCGCACTTCGGTTGTAAATTTCTCTTTCTTATTAAAACGAACACCAATTAACCATAAATATATGCAATGAATGATACTTACTGTCCATTTTTACAAAGAAATGAGTTCTATTCCATGATCTTATTACGACTGACACTTCTAATATTACAGTTACAGAAAAACTTTCATAATTTCATTATTTACGAGTCTGTGAGTCAGCCACATAGATACAGATCAATCGTACGCTACAGATCTGTAGCTTGCAGAGAAAAAGCAGAATATCGCCATTAGTGTTGACTTAGAACATAAAAATATTTCGACAAGCGTCATAACCTCCATTTTCGTTCAATACAGACATATACCTATTAAACCCTATACTGCTAACGTGAAAATAAAATTGATACAATCTAGTTGCCATGTCTGTTGACCCATCCAACAATATGCGCATGCGCAAACTCAAAATTTGACAAATACAGAAAAAGTGAGGTTACGTTTTTTACATCTAACATCACACTTTGACAAGTGAATATAACTATTTGGAAATATTTGAGGTTGGGTTTTGGCGCATGTGCAGTGCATAGCTGGGGGCAATTGTACCACGTGATCGCTGCTTCAAATGAATGCAGGTAAACGGGCCAATGCTAGCGGTATAGGAGTTTATACGTATATGGATACAGAGTAGCATGTGTCAAATTCCCAAGTCCAGAGGTGTGATTTTATATTTGTGAATGTGGTATACATACACCTGATCAGAAGCGAACAAAGCTTCAACCTAAAAGTGACAGATTGATATTTGTTGAATATGACAAGAGTTCCACAAATTAACGTTTATTTAATTCTCAGAATCGTAAGATAACCATATCTTGTAATGTTTTGTTTGATGAGGAGAAAAATTAGATCAAAATGGGTATTCAAACTGAAATACAACAATCGAGGTGAAATAGAAAAATATAAAGCAAGACTTTGTGCAAAAGGTTTCGCTCACAAGGAAGGACGTGATTATCTTGAAAGATTTTCCACTATTTTCCACATATTTGGACTCGATAAGAGTTATTCTGTCTATTGCTGTTGCTGTATACGTAAACTGTTAAAATCTTTGTATGGATTAAATCAAGCACCCAGGTCTTGGAACCAGAAATTTGATATTGTACTGAGACAATTTAGTTTCGAGCAATGCCAAGCACATAAATGTGTATATGAATTCCTAAGTACCACATATGTAAAGGCGTTTCCTATCTTTCTAACTCTATAATCTTTGGTTCGATGTTTTGATATAGATAAATAATATCAATGTGAAAAGTCATACGAATCGGAATATTGTGAATTGTAGCTTTTGAAAGATAAAAGAAACGGAAAACGTGCAAAGTTCTTTCGAGTGATAAAATACTCTATAATCAACGAAATTTTACAATTTTCGGGCTATGAATGTTAAGAGATTCTATCATCCACTCTCTGACTTCTCGATCTATTTGGTTCGAGATCATTTAATCTTGATCAATATGAAGTTTTATTCTTGAATAAGTTCATTTCAATAGTTTAAGATTGTGATAATCGAGAAACTCCATACCTATAGCTTTTGTTTAACTCATTCTTGCATTTTGCAGGATGAAGCATGTGTGGGACCAGTAGCAAATTTTCATGCGCGATCTCCTTTTGGGATGATTTCACTCCAATTTTGAAAAAAACTTCATTTATCTTCACAACAGAAAATTATATTTTGGATGAAATTAGGGAAACCTTGACACGAAATTCTGTGGGATATTTAAAAAATTTTTAGTTGAGAGTGTGAAAAGAATTTGTTGATATCAGATTCCCATTATCTCATTTTCCGCTCCAATGAGATTTCACTGAATTCCACGCTCCCCCTTTTCTGATCACGTAAGTATTAATGGACGTCTTCTAGAACATTAAGGCTAAAAAATGATAAAAAATATCAATAATAGCAATAATTCCTACAGAAGATGAGATTTTCCTAGAAATTCGCGATGGTTTCGATGAGAAACATGGAAATTCAGACTTTCTTGACTCATAGTGAATATCTTTGATACGCTACAATGTCAAAAATGAACTTTCACCACTACAGTTAACGATGAAACGAGACACACAATTCTCGAAGTCACTGTGCTAACTTTTTTTCATAACAAAAAAGCGTTTTAGTCACAACTCTGCAAAAACCAAAACAGTACTGATAAGGTACTGAAACAAACTTCTTCATCAAAACCTCAAATCATGTGAATACAAAAGAAAATAATTTGGCGATATGAACAACTTTCAACTTCGTCCGCAAATGTAGCGTAAGGACTAGGGTTTTAGTAATGTCGGTGGTGGGCTGCCTGTTCTAAATAATAATTTAAACATGCTGAATTTAGCACTTTTAATTTTGCTACGTAGATACTGAGTGAGGGTGCTTACGATTCGAATTCTGTATATTGATTAGCGACTATTTGTATTGCTTGTGCGTTTATCGCATAACGTTTCACATTATCGTTAATCTAATTAAGCGGATCTCAAAAAGTATCAGTCAAAAATTTATATTTCTGGTTTGAAAGCGCGGGGCCCCCTTATGCGCGGGGCCCGTAGCAATGACTACTCCTGCTTCATAGTTAATCCGGCACTGTTCTTACGAATATTTCGTCACATTGATCATTTTTCACTTTGAATGAGGAAGTGTAGGTTAAGTCATTAATTTCATTCGCATCGATGCATTTCAATGGCAACGTATTCGTAGGAACTATGAAAATGAAGCATTGTTCACCAAAAGGAAAAACAGAGACCGTTATCTTAACTTGAATGAACAATATATCATTTTTTCATTGAGTCACGTACGAAAGGTGAGTCATACTGAATGTATAGAACCTAATGAAAATGTAATATAGAATGAAGTAGAAAGGCTCATTACTCAAAGTTTCCCCTGTAAAATTTCGTAACTTCTGATTTATCGAGCATCTCAACTATTTTAACGAGCGCGTATTTTCAACTTTAAGATTCATCCGAAGTTTTCTGGCTGCGACCCAATACTTTTGGGAAGAGATATATGCAAGGTGAGATGAATTCAAATATGGGGATCTGTTCATAATGCCATGTTGAGGGCAAGGAATTATGGTGCGGTAAAGTGTCTACCAAATAACGGATTTCACCTTAGGCAGTTCCGCTATACTTGATTATCCACTTGCCTTTATGAAATTGAGGTCGAACTGAATTCATGAAGAATGGAACTGTAGTGTTGAATTATCTCTTTGCTATGGGCAATACTTTGCTTTCACACGACCCTTTTGAAGTCAAGTATTACTTCGTGATTAAACATTGTCTGAAAAACTTGGGCGATTACAATATGAGGTTTTTCATGTATTTTTTTCATCTTAATTGTGAAAAAGTTGAGGAACAATACATGGTGAATCTTATACACTTTTAGCAAAAATTAAAGGAACAGAAAAAGTTTAAAAATTTTTGGGATTTTCAAAAGGCGCTATGAAATGAGAAATGGTCGTATAGGAAATAAAAAACCACTTTTGAAGCTTGAAGTCTCTACATTCTGAATTTATAGGTTAAACATTTTCTGGAGTACTTTTACTCATGCAATCCTCTGATAAATCACGAAGAAGAAATTTTCAGAATTTTTCAAATTGATGTTTTGCTCTACGCGCATGGAAATTTCCTTCCGAGCTAGACCTATGCAAATATCGCTTAGCCTGTTTACTCGGCGTTAATTTGCTTATTACGGGACTCTGATAAGACCATTTGTCTTCGAGATATTCTATTTTGAATGCAAAACGATCCTTTTTCAATCAACTGCCAATATTTCCGGATCTAATGATCGCTTAGCAAGCCGACAATCTATTTCTTTTTCTACAGAATATTTTGTCAGTTATGTTCAATTAAAAAAAACTTGTACCAATTGTCACGTAAACGTGAAATGAGAAAAACAAAATACCATTTTGCAATTTTGTGGTTAATTAACTGTATTTTTGTCAATATTGGGGGAAAAGCTTAGGTTTTAAAAATATTTCACAGCCTGATGTTCCCCAAAGTCCCTCCTATGTCAGCAGATCATTCGGTTCAGCCATTTCCCTGAACTGATTGATTGATATTTCAAAAACCGTTTTGTTCCTTAAATTTGACCTGATCTTTTTAAAAATCAATAATTACATTATTTCTTCCGTTTTTACTGAAATTTGTTTTTTCAGAGAACTTATAAAAAAATTTTCCATCTGAGAAATTTCGTTCAGGAAATAAAATAAAAATTCACAATTATCTTTAAATAATTTGATATGAATTTTAAAAAATAAATTTGAAAAATCAAGAGACCATTCTCTTTAGCCTAGATGAGGAGATGAAGCCATTTCAAACTTTCGTATTGAACCATGAAACTACTCGGAACTGGCACTGATGATTTTTCCTAGATCTACCGCTTACACCTTCGCAAAATTGCAGCAGAAATTTAACCATGTGAATCTTTTGAACAGAGTTGCCATTTTTTTAAATGATAATTACTAGAAAAACACATTTTAGGAGATTTCAGGTAAGATACTTGAATCCCCCAAAATAGCATTCAACTTGAATTGGTTGAAGTTTTCGCGGCCATCGTCGTTGATCTTATCTCGATATTTCGCAAATTCAAGTGTCTGGCATCTTCAGGAGTTACTTTCTGGAGTTTTTCTCGCTGAATTGAGCTGCCTGATAATCAGATTTTATCTTTTCCTTCGGGCACAATCGGAAATGTGTTCATTGTGATCCTAGGAAGGAGCCTGCTTTTTAACGAAATTTAATGAATGTCTGATGGTTCGGCAGCTAATATGGAAGCACTGCACTTTTGCATGAGTCTGTATATTTGATACACATATGCGCTGCATGAGAATCTAAAGTGTGAATAAAATTAATACATCTACGAACGGTGATTTCAAAAAGTTCATGATGAGCTAGAATTTCCAATATACAGGGTGGCCATTTGAAAACGAAACAGACGAGATTACAGACGAAATAAATTTTTTCGATAGAAATGCTCCGACAGGTCGATTTCTGTTTCGAGGGGGACAACTTAAGATGTAGGTTACGGATGCATAGCGCTTCAACCCTTGCTACTACAACCCTCACCCCCAATTTTTGAATAGGGAAGATGGGGTGAGTGATACCTCATTTGAAAGGTATTTTTATACTGATTTCAGCACAGTAATTGTTTTTTCATTGTATGCATTAGTTCTCGAAATATTCTTAACTAAGCATTTGAAAATGAAGTGGTGTTTTCATGGCACTTGTAGTGTTTTTTTGTGAAAAATCGACATTTTGAGCTTTGTTAAAAATTGAGCATTGCCCCCTCAGACCTCATCTTCAGTTACGCCTATGATTACGTCTCGCAGCGCCACGCCCACTCATGCAACTCGATGAACAGCTGATTGACGTCAAAACTGACCTACCTCTATGAACTAACCTTCTGACAGATCAACTCATGCTCATTAATTGTATCAATTAATCAAGCCTTTTTCTGTATCGAATCTCTCTGAAGATCAGACCTCTCTTGTGCTTCTCTTGTGAATTTAGAATTTTCAAAAAGTCACCTCGCAAATTAATTGTACATCTCGTTCATTTTTGGAAGCAATCAATTAGGTAAGTGAGCATTTCTCAAAGTCATCTCTCATTAATGCATATTTAATGTTATTTTCCTGCTTTTTATAAGGTTTGAAAATGTGTCCACGTTTTAGATCATAAAAATCTATAAAAATACTGGTAATCCTCTCTCACTTTACTCTCAAAAAATCTCTATTGCATTTAACTAATGGAATTGACTCCTCTAAGATATATATTTTGATATATTTTGCTGTTCTCATGATTTTTCAGATTTCTCTAGACTTTTCACATTGGAAACAATAATTGATTGCTCCAGAAACGAACATTATTTGTGGTAATGAATTTTGATTCATTATAATCTCATGTGCACCTCATTATCTCAATGTAATCATCTCATTTCTCAATTATGCACTTCTCATTACACTTGCTAATCATTGTTCTCGAGTTTCAGATGAATGAACGATCTCAAGCGTAAGGGTGAATCATGGAATCAGTCTTCTCTCTCAATAAAATCAAGTGAACTTCTCTGAAGTATTTGAACGATCAAGTAATTCACACATTGAACCTGATTGACAGTCTCAATCCCTGCTTCACCTTGAGCAGTCTCCTCAAATATTGCCCACAAGATTAAATTGGTATGATCTCCTCATTATAACTAAGAAATTCTCAAGTTCATTCATCGGAAACACTTAGCAAGAGGCACCTCAAGCCTTCAGCTTCAGACGAATCAAAAGGGTTGGTGATTTGTGCACTCATACAATGTACTCTCATATTGTCATTCTCATAATTATCAATTGTAACTCTTATTTTTCTGATGAACACTAACCCTGCTTGCTAAAAGTAGTTTGTCACTGTAAATTTTGTCTCAATTGATTAATTAGCCTTCTCTTTACAGAACTACGTTTTGGATCCTAATTATTGATTTCTCAATCATGATATTCTCATATTGTAATGATCTCAATGAAGACCAGACTTAGACTATTAAGTTTTCAATACACGTACTCCTCTAAGGCCTAATCTCACTTTCATTACAACTCAGTCTACTCTAACAATTCATTATTGAACCTTTTGTTTTCCTGATGAGATAAAGAGGCTCTCGCAATAAATTTAATTTGCATCATCACTGTAAACTCTGTGTTTAATTTTGAATCAAAGTCTAAGTCTGACTTCATCTGACCTCTCATTTTGAACTTCTCTAGATTACCTCTGTTTTTAGTTGGATAATTCACTCTGAGTTTTAAAGATGACTTTAATATTGTATTTTTTACTGTATTAACTTCATGCGGGTGACTTATTCATTTTATGATTGTGAATGATGTCAATAAATGTTTTTACAATACCATCTCTGACTCAATTATCTGGATACAGTCCTAAACTTTATTTTCCAAAATCAGAGCAACCCCGATTTTGTACAAGCTTCAAAACAACCATGACTGTGGCTTCCTTCCTCCAATCCACTGACATAGAAATCTTTAATCAAGATGTCGAACAAACAAAGCGTAATGCGAAGGAGCTCAATCTTGCTGAAACTCAATCTAAATTATCTTCGATATAATTTGCAGTATTTCCAATAACATGCGGTAAGACTTGATCGATAGAAATCTCCAAAAAGTCCAAATACGTACATCTCTCTAATCAGATTACCAGGTAAAAAAATCAAATCATTAATGATGCCACAGAAATATTCCAGTCCCAATTCGTGAAACGATTTCCGACTTAATTATGAAGTGTTTTCTCAGTTGGCTTCAATAATGTTTTCATTTTGTTGATTATTGAATTCATATCTTTTTCAAAAAAATGAGAATCGATAATTTTTTATTTATTACGAACAGATCATTAAGTTGGCTTACTGGTTCTTTGACATGTGAATTATTCTTAGTTTTGAATCGAGACTTGTATGTGTTCTAATTCATTGTTCGACATGGTTTATTCAATTGCAGAGCGGGTGGAAATAATTTCACTTTTTTTTGCAAACAATCAATGTGCGAATAGAACCGCAGAATTCTTCAATCAACGACATTTAGATAAACATGTTTATAGGAAGTATATTTTGGAATTAGTGTCAAAGTTTCAAAAAACCGGGTCCGTGGCTAATAAAAAACGGAACATGGAAAGAAATGAAGCAGCTGAAGTAGCTGTTCTTGGACAGATTGCTCTGAATCCAATGACGAGTACGAGGCAGCTAGCACATGAATCTGGTCTTACACGAACTCGAATTGCAAATATTTTGAAGCATCATAAATTCCATCCTTACAAAATCCATTTTTCACACGCACTAAACGAAGATGATTTTGACCGTCGTGTTGAATTTTGTGATACAATGAGTGAACGAGTAACTGCTAATCCCAATTATCTGTACAATGTTTGTTTCTCCGATGAGTGTTCGTTCTTTCTAAACGGCACAGTAAATCGACACAATTGTCGTTATTGGGCCGAAGCTAATCCGAGATTGTTCCACGAAGTTTATACTCAACAACCACAAAAACTCAATGTTTGGGCTGGAATATTTGGTGACAACATTGTCGGCCCATTCTTTTTACCTGGTAATCTTACTGGAGATATGTATTTGGACTTATTGGAAAATCACATCGATCCAATTTTGACGGAAATTATTGAAAACAATGCAGGAAATTATGTGGAAGATCAGATTGTGTTTCAGCAGGATGGAGCTCCTCCACACTACGCCTTACCAGTTCGAGAATATCTGGATCAAAGATTTCCAAATCGGTGGATTGGAAGAAGGGGTCCCACTGAATGGCCAGCCAGATCGCCAGATCTGTCACCACTAGATTTCTTTCTTTGGGGCCACTTGAAAAGTAAAATTTACTCTACACAGCCCGATTCCATAGAAGATTTAAGAAGACGTATAGTGAACGAATGCCGTGAAATCACTCCAGAAATGCTGCAAAATGTGCGCCGTCGTTTCGAACAAAACTTATTTCATTGTATGGAAGCTAATGGTGAACAATTGGAATATTTAATTAATTGATGTGAGTTTTTGATAAATTATTTACTTTACTTTGAAAAGTCTTATTTCTTAGATCAATACTTCAAATCGTTCTGATACCGTACAGTTGGAGAATTATTTCAGTGAATAAAACAGCTAGTCGAACATCTGACCCTAGTATAGCATTAACACGTACAATATGACTTCATTTGCCCAGTGGTAGATGTTTTGCAATTTCAAATACAAGTACGGAAATTTTGGTTTTTCGAAAGCACGAAATGTCAATTATTCGCAAAAAATTAATTTAAGTGATAAAATTAACTAACGCATGAATATTTCGAGAACTAATGCATAAAATGAAAAAACAATTACTGTGCTGAAATCAGTATAAAAATACCTTTCAAATGAGGTATCACTCACTCCATCTTCCTCATTCAAAAATTGGGGGTGAGGGTTGTAGTAGCAAGGGTTGAAGCGCTATGCGACCGTAACCTACATCTTAAGTTGTCCCCCTCGAAACAGAAATCGACCTGTCGGAGCATTTCTATCGAAAAAATTTATTTCGTCTGTAATCTCGTCTGTTTCGTTTTCAAATGGCCACCCTGTATAGGTATCTAACGAAAGCAATAAAATGATGAAACATAACTTTCTCATCCGGCTGTCAATCATCGTTATTGCTAATTAAACTTCTTCTACCAGTACTCAAGTAGCTCTAAGATTGTTGGTTTGAACATTATACACGAATTTGAATCTATTTACCATAGCATTCTACATCAAGTTCAATCGGAATGCAAGTTTTATGAGTCCAGAACTCAGCCTAGGTCATTCGCAATATTTTTGTGCTCTTAGGCAATTGTGTATTCTGATAATGGTAAGGCAGCCATTGTATATCTATTGGAGCAAGGAATGATTGTCGCTGGCGATGTCTATTCAACTGTCACATGATACATTTAAACAATAATATCACTTCAATACCCCCTAGATATTGGACGAGTGATTTATAATCGCTTATAGTGGTATGTAAACCATTCCCCTATTCATTTATTTTGCCACTGCATTAACTGAATTGTTTGCGATGCGTCACAGTGTTATGATGATAATTCTACGAAACGAAAATTGAATCTGCACAAGAATCACGTTCTAAAAAACGAGCCTCAGCTTAATCAAATTGCGTTTTTGATTTATTATTTTGTCAAAAGTGAAATTTATGCCACCTCTCAAATTATTTAGAACCAAAAGAGAAAAGAATATGACAAGAAATTCATACTTTGATGTCTACCAATTAAATATGAGAAAAAACCAAATTCAAAAAAGGGAATTGCAATAATATCATAGGCAAGCCTCTAGAGTGAAATTTTCAAATACCTCTACTAAAATATTTTCTCTTATTCTATGTCAAATTCGTTTATCCTGCCACATCTCGTAGAACAAAATCGTGCTAGAATATTTCATTTTAGCACATTTTTCATCGTAATATTTACTGATTTCCTGTTGGCCTCCGGTCATGGATCTGTTTATTATCTGTCAAATTTGTGAGAGAGAAAACAGTTCTGCCAATCAATATTTTTCAACGCAGAAATCATTCTATGATATTATTGAAATAATTCATTAACTCCGATAAAACATACTCCGATTCATTCATAAATTGTGCCATATGTTTCAAACTTTCAAATATTTAATTGAACGAGTTGGCTATTGCCTTTAGAAAATTCCCTAGAACAGGTTTAGTTAACGTGTATATAATCACCACAGATACCGACACAGTGAAAGAAAGGAACAAAAATTTAAATGTTTGGTAATTGTTTCCAAGGTAATCTGTAGTACTTTGGCATTCCATTTCTTTCAATTTCATACACGGTAACTAAACTTATTCTGGAGAATTTTCTTGACACAATAGCAATCTCGATAAATTAAATAATTGAAACCTTCAGCACAATCTATGAATGAATCAGAGTATTCTACCTTTACCCATGTTCATATTTTTATGATACGGAAGGAAGATTTTGTGTTTTTTTATTTTTCGACAACTTCCACTCCTGTGAGTTTTCCCTGTGCATTCCTTGATAGTTGAATGACACATATAATATATAAATTTTTTTACTGAACAATTTATATCTTGTTCTGTAATACAGTACTCACGATAAAAGATTAAAGTGAATCTCGAAAGATCGAGAGAATGGATGAAGGTGTTTTTTAAATGAACAGCTGAAACACCAATAACCCACTGAAATTATTTGAGAAAAAAGCAAATATTACCTTACATACGATCACGCAAATCTACAGACAAGTAGCGGCCGCTCAGAGATGGAGAGACCTGAGAGCTGGAGAAGACCTGAGCTCGCATAATTTTAGTGAATTATATTTCATTCAAAATTCTAGTACAACCAAAATTCTTCGAATCTTTTTTTATTTCCGTATAATTCTTACCTAAATATTCTCAATATCTTAATACATTTCCTCGACCGAAAATAAACTGAGAGAATTGCGCATTCGTTCATCGCCCCACATTCTTGCCATGGTGTCGCAATGCGCTCGAGCAGTGTTTTTCATTTTCAACCTGCTAGTCGCAAAGCTTGCGTAGGGGATCAGGAGTAATTGAACTAATTAATAAAAATTAAAATCTTGGGCTACTCGTTCAATTTAGTGTAAAGGGTGCACTTGTTTTTGTTCAATCAATTTCTCCCATCGTGCATCCTTTTCTGTAACACTCAGTATTAAATCGATTACTATATTTGAACCATTTTTTTGTTCAGTTCTCATTTGGGCGTTTGATGAAAAATATCAACCTGCACAAGTACCAGGTAGCCAATCTAATCAAAGACTCAGTATTCTGTTCTTCTTTTCAACCAGCAGTTATCCAAATGCATGAATCTTCTGCATGATTCAAATATTCCTAAGATGCGTAATATTTTTTTGGGTACCTTGGGAGTCGTGTAATGAAGAAGGGTGAAAAACAGTTCACTATAGAATTTTTTATACACGGGAAGCAAGCTCTTCACGTTCAGATTCACAAGAATGTAATTTCACATTCAAATTCTTGAGAACGTGAAATTTCAAACTTTTCGCACGACAAGAAGCAGCGATCTATATATACATATTTGAGCTGGAAACCTTGAAGGAGGAGCAGCGTTACACTAGCACCCATAGCTGAACATCCCCTTGAGAATTATGTTGGAGGAATAAAGGCCTAATTATCATGAATTCAGACTGGCGGCTTTCACACTCCTCTCCAGAGGAACATTTACTAATGTCAGATATCAGTTTTTCCAGGCCAAACTACTACCTATTTTGCTGATGCGGGTTGCTAGTAGTTTGCTGTTGGTACAGTGCCTTTTAATTTTGTCACCAATGGAGTTACTTCATTCGCCAATCTTCACCTAAACTCAGTGATGGATAAATATATTTGAAAGTTTAATAGTCAATTTCATGATACGATATGATGAACTCGAGGATCGTGTGTCTCTTTGCATACCTGGGAATATGAACCAGGTGCGGGCTTTGTTTCATAGTGTCGAAAAAAGTCGAGGAAAATATAATTACGATTTTTTCCGCTTAACTTTGTTGTGATGGAGACAGTATCGATAATAGTAGCCAGGCGATTTCGGTTTTTAAACTTCAAAAATTGGCTTTGAGATGCATATACAATCTGAAATTTCGTGAAAGTTGTCGAGGGGTTTTTAAGAAAAATAATATCTTGACGCTACCAGCATTCTACATATTTAAATGTTTACAGTTTGTATTCAAACATCCTGAATTTTAACTAAAATTTAAGAAAACAGGGTCTTATTCCACGAGAAACGATTTCTTTATTTATCCTAAACATCACTTATCATCAACCGAGAAATCAAGCACATACATGTGTATAAAATTATATAATTATTTACCGGCGAATATAAAAATCATAAAAGATTTCAAATCTTTCCGAGGAGAGATCCACAAGCTTCTGCTACAACGGGAACCATATACTATATATATACTATAATAGTATATTCTAAAACAAGTTGCAGAATGAGCTCCTATTCCAACACGAATGCGAAATTCGAAAACGAGCGACGCAGGAGCGAGTTTTCGAAAGCATGAGTGTTGGAATTGCCTTCTGCAACGAGTATTAGACGATATTTTCTCTATTTCAGTAAAGTTTTGTGGAAAACTCTCGAAATTCAAATAAAAATTCGGATTAGTGACTTTTGTATTGTATCTTGGCCTTTGGTGTCACTAACGAAATTTGACAGATTTCGGAATTTGAATTGATTTGATTCGAAAATTGAGTGGATCGGAGGTCAGTACTGACAACCACAAAACGAAAAATATAACTGAAAACAATGCTGTAATGAGTTTCATTACAGCACTACTTTTAGTACTGTAATGAACTCATTACGATACTGAAATAGAGAAATGAATTTATGTTTTTCCCGGATTAGGTTTGATTCATTTTGTATTTGACGTTTCCCAACTCCAATATTATGTATACTGTTGATTTTTGGTGAATAAAGGTTATTATTATTATTATATTATTATAATTGAAATAGCCCCAAGACAAATACTGAGATTCATACGAAATAGAAACCTTACTAACATCTGGCCGTTAGAACCTCGATATATCATCATTTGTCGATTACGGTCGCTACCAATACGTGATATTATTGAAAAGATTGATCTTTACTCTATTTTGACATCAGAAAGAAAATTCAAAGAAGAAATTAAGGAATATCTCGAGGGATTCACGAAAATAATTTCCTTTACAGTCGATAAGTCAGAGGGATAAGGTGTAAATTCAATATTGGAGAAATTCTCAACTTCAAAGCAACCATAATACAGTTTGTTCCAAACCGCTTTCCTGAATGAAATGGATCGACAAAAGTTCGATAAGCTCTGTCCTTCTCGCCCTTTTTCATTCGCAGAGATAACATCTAACACGCCATCCATTTTCGAGATATCGATCACCTCTATGAATGACAATCTGAGTTTAAAACAATTCGTTATATGGACGATGTGTTGTTTTTTGCAGATATCTCTATTGCTGAACGTTTCAGGATTTATCTACGTTTTTCCATATTGTTTTCAATGATGAATGGAATCTCAATCGATGTAAATGATGATATCAATAATTTCAGTGTTTGTGTTTCAAAATCAACAGAAAGTTAATTATTGTTAGAAATGAATTATTTCAATCGAAACGTTTCAATTATCAATTATTCTTTTATAACGGCCTTTACTACTCCTGTGCTAAGGGTACTGTAGGATTTGAATGTATACATTAATTTGATCAGATAAACTTCTATTGGTCAATGGAGGCTGTAGGCTAATTATTGTACAATTGCCCAGGAATCAAAAAGTGAACGAAAACCAGCTACACAACCAACTAATAAAACGAGAACGCTAACTGTAGATATTGGACGTTTTCTAGGGATATTTCTTTTTTTAAGTCCAGTCAATTTAATCCAAATGGAGTCAAAGTCTTTGTGTTAACTTGTGAAAGCTTTAATTTTGACATCTCAAAATTTTTCTCAAACCTCACCGACTGTAGGGTGTCCTCCTATATGAAATTCTAAGGGTCAAATGTACGTAAAGCAATCTCTCAAATATCTCGGTTTCTTTGAGATTTTCTGAATTTTTAGGAATTATGAATATTGTAGAGGAATACATTATTTATACCTTTTGTTCCAAAAGTTTTTTTTTTACTTCTAACTGTTTTTGAGATACAGGGCAGTGAGCGCGCAGTGTTTTACTATGTCGTGCATTATTAGAGCTCAGTCGGTACTCTCGTTCAAATATAATGTCCTCCGCTCGAATGATGACATAGTAAAACTTTTCCCACTCAATGTCCTCTATCTCAAAAACAGTACGAAGTACTAAAAAACTCCTGAATCAAAAATTGTCGAGAATTTATTCCTGTAAAATATTTATAATCAATAAAAATTGCGAAAATCTGATAGGAACGGAGATTTTTGAGAAAACATGCAGAAAGTCGTTTTTTAGAACTTTGACCCTTAGAATTTTATGGATGGAGACACCCTTCAATCGGTAGGGTTTGATACCAGTTTTGAGATGTTAAAATAAAGGCTTTCACAAGTTTTTTATATAGTTTATCATTTTGTCAGTGAAACTCTGTAACCCGAATATGATGATAATTTAATATCATTCAAGAAGCACGAATTGAGATCATTGAATTGATATGTTTTTTTCAAGTAACATCTCTTCTTGAGTAGATAGTGAACATCTACATATTTTTTTCTCAAAATTGAAAGAAACGAGCTAATGTAATTTGGACAGTTTCGAAAAATCGTAATTTTTCACCTCAGAATTAAATTAAATAACCTGAAAATTTTTAGGTAATTTTTCCTTTTCAGTGCCTTTGAATCAATCATTATACCTAAAATTCATCGTCTACAAAGCTTATAGAAATTTTTTAATTTTTTACCATCAGGTTTTTGGTCGGCATTTCCTGATTTAATGATTGTTAGGGAAAAATTTATGCTTTTGATGACCAAAATATATTTCCTGTTAAATTTTCTTATGACTCACAGTGTTTTGGCATTAATCAGATCCTAAACAAGCTTTTTTAAATACTTTCGGTCATTCCAACAATTAATCTAACATAAAATCTTCAAACACACCACAATTCCTCTTGGTTATTTCACACAAATATATTTCTTCCATATTTCCTGAACATCAATGCATTGATCAGAGAAATTTGGATTGTTATGGAGGCAATTTTTGAAAGATTGAACACCGAGTGATTGTTAGTTACCCAGACTTTCATCCGAATCGACATATTTCCTTTGAATCATTTGGGAAAAAAATTAAAGCAATAATCCACAATATTCTAAATTCCCAAGTATTTTCAAGCTGCGTTTTACACTGATGGGCGTGAAATATGAAATTTCCATGGAGAGAAACATTCCGTCTAAACTACAAAAAAAATTTTTTTTACTTTGACAACAATCAATCTATGATTTTCTTGTAACAACTAGTAGGATTTTATTTGTCGACGAGTAGTAATCATTGGATTATTTGGCACTACTTTTCAGAAAATGGTATACCTTTCTATCTATTAAAAATATGACAAAAAAATTAAACAGAAAATATTTATAACTCAAGTGTATTGTGAAAATATGAAGAGAAGGATGTCGCTTGTTTTCTCGAGCATTTCGGACATTACCGATTATTTATTCTCAAAACTTTCAACTGTTTGAGTGTCATTTTCAGGAAAAATTCTTTCAGGAGTTGTTCTCGCTGAACTAAGCTTCATAAATACGACGAGGAAGAAGATTATTCTATGCTGGTCTTTCGGGACACAAGACCTTGTCCTGTTTATTTTAGAATTTCTTCTAATCTATTGAAGTTTTTATGTTCATGACTAAATACACATTGCTTCACTTTAAAGCTTGGGGTAATATGCGGATCTAGTGGATTACCCATTGATTTCCCACTGCTTAATTCAGGGATACTATTGTGAACCGTGAAACCACATCAAAGCTAACCAGAATATCGTTGGTTTTAACTACGATATTCTTGATCCTCTCAATGAAGTCTGGGGAGTCTTCTCTGTACACGGTTGATTTACCGAAGTGTGGAAATATGATTATAACTAAATGTTTTGTCAGGTTGTATGTAGGAGAATTTGTTATGCTGAGAATAGGACGGAGAGGTTTCTATTGATTTTGGGTTATCCATAAAATCTCGCACCAGCACAAAAACGACGCCCGAAATGCTCGAAAAAACATGTGACATCGAACGGTGTTCGCGAATATCCAAACCAATTCATGAAATTGTGTGAGTGTGGTGTTTCATTTTCATGGCGGAAGATAATTGCAACTAATAAAAATAGAAAATTGGATCCCTCTTCCTAGATTAAATTCAGAAATTCGATAATGTGGAAAAACCTAATCATAAAGCGTACTGTATGAACAGGAACGACAGTTCCTGGTAGCCTTAGAAAGACAAAGAATCATATGAAAACTGAACGTAACATCACTCAAGGTTCTATACTTGTATACACATTTCATTTTTTTCCCTGGCTCTATAGTATCGTATGATACTAGTGATGATAGTATCGTATGATTCTATAGTATCATACGAAGAATGTTATGATACCCCGTTCTTTTTTTACCTCAGCTTAGGTACTTTTTGTTTCAACATTTATTGTATTATTTTAGCTCTCTATTTTCATAAGAATATATATATATTATCCTACAAAGTAACTACGAACACACATTTTTTTCGTAATTCCAGAGTATTCCAAACCAACCAGTATTGCACTTGTGAATTTGTAATGACCCAATCAAATCAATCTAGTTCTAGAGCTGAATCCAATTATCGCCATTATTCCCTAACAGGATATTCTGCACCAATAACTGTTAATCGCCTTGCAACTCAAAGTTCATTGTGGTAGACACCAAGGGAGCTTAAGGAATGCGAAACCTAAGGATTGACTATCTGGGGCAGATTCTGCAAGTTTTAGGCTGAAATGTGTGAGTCATATTTAAGTTGTTGTAAATGAATTACATATATGCTTAACTTCTGAACATCCTGTAGAAACATTCATAAAATGAATGATATTTTTGAGTCCGTTATTTTTGATAATATGTTTTTTATTCATAACGATTTATCTATTCCTAAAGAAAGTAATGCAGGTTTGAAATAAATAATGCAATAATATTTATTAGCGAGAAAAAATCATTAAAATAACATGGGCGATAGCTGCATCATGATATCCCCATTAAAATAGAGTATTTCCTCAAAGACCCGAATAACAGCTCACACAGGCAAAGCAGAAACCACGTCTGGGGTTTCTAATGTCATTCATTCGTCTGTGTTCGCGCTAAAGCAACTGAAGTTTGAAATTCGTCATGGTTCTTCCTAACTCTTTTTTCCAGTGCATTTCATACATGTTCAATGAGGTTGTGATCCGCACTTCTAGGGGCCAGTCCAATACATGAACATCGGATTCGTTCAAATATTGCCTGGTTTGCTTTGTGCTGTTCGAACATTGTCCGACATGAGCAGAAATTTTTGTCCTATAAAGGAGATATAATCATGTTCTTCCAAATACTCTTTCATGCACTGGCGTCGATACGGTGGGGGGTAAATGGAGGTAATAACCCCCCCATCTAGAGAAATAGGAGAATAGCGACGCCCTTGCTTTTATGAAACCTTCAATACTTTCCTGAAGTGTAACGAGTTTTTTTGTTTGTTAAAAGAACAGTTTTCCAGTCCTTCATGTCCCAATCTGCATGAACTCGAACAAATTCCAGTTTCAGGCATCAAAGGCTGTTTTCACAACCTTTTCCATGGGGCAGCAGGAGAAACTAAAGAACCATGAATTTTTGATATTGCTTGTGTTAGTTTTTAATTTATTGTTTCGAATAAAGGTTCATTGCATTATTTCCTTTGAAAGTGTGTTTTTTCTTCAAGAACGGAGATACCGTTAGGGGTATAAAACCAAACTGTTCGGAAAGAATACGACCCGAAAATTTCGTACTCAGAAATTAAATTCAGTTTTTAAATTGTTCTAGAGGTGTTCGAAAAAACTGTAAAAAAAAATTTTTTTCCTTAAATTTTGGCAAATATCACCCTGAAGAACTGGTTTCTGAAAGAATTTCTTCAAGGCGGTTTCAAAGAAGAATGAATTTCCTACAATGTGACCCGAATTGTCTCTGTAGACCTAATAGTTTTTCATGGATAGTCTGTCAAAGTTCATCATTTTTGTCGAATTCTACAATTTTTTGCAATGATATCGCTTTTATCCTGATTGTACCTACCATCGAAGCCCTGTACGTTTATGAAGTGATGTTTTAGGAGAAAATGGGAAGTGTTCAAGATGATGTTCAACCTAAGCAGCAAAAAATGAAGTAAAAAAGATGAGTACACCAGAAGCTAATAATTTTTTTTTGCGAAGTTGGGTAATATTAGTAATTAATTTAGCTTTCTTGGGGTTCATCTATATCTATATCGACCCATTGGTATGAGCATACATTAATAATCTCAGCGTGCCGTCCAATCAGAAGTACGAGCATTCGTGTGAAATCGCCGGAACTCGTTTAATCGGTTTGAACGTCAACGGTCAACTGGATTTTGGGCTCTTCGCCCTTTTCTTCTCACATCTCATCATTTTGATACAACTTTGTTACTGAGAACTTTGCTGTGAATTTTTGAGGAATTTCATTGCAAAATTTTAACGAGACTTCTGAAAAAGCAATTCTAATTGCTAGTTTCCTTTATTTTACTAATCATTTTCAGTGAACCATGCAAGCTATTCGAAACTATTGTGAGACATGGCATCGATTGTGATGTAAGTACCTGATAGCAGTGTTTGTGTGTATCCAAATATTAATTATGTATATAGTTCATATGAGTTATAGTAAATGCTGAGATTTTTTGAGGATCAAATTCTCCGATATGTGGAATTTGCCAAAAGGAGTTCAGCCAGCATTGGTTCAGTAAAGAATAGGCACCTTCGGAAAATCCATAATTAGGACATCCAAATGGACAAGAATCAAAATATATTGTGTTGTCTTTGTCTTGCTGATAATAGAGACAAGTTCTCTAGTTACAAAAATTAAGAAATTTATAATATATTGGTCAAAGGCAGTAGGGATCCATATTCAGGGAGTATGTCCTGTATTTTAGTTGGTTGAACTTTCTCATTAAAGGATTTCAAAATATTATTGTGTTTGGCTTTCCTACTCTAGTTTCTGAACAAACATAATGAGAACCTTATTCCTTCTTTCATGAAATATACAAAATCAGGAGGAATTCCCATTAACATATTATATATATCCATAACAATTTGTTTTTTGAAATCTCGTGAGGATGATGAAGTTTTTAAGAATAAAATTAGGGTTAAATTCTAATTTTATTCATGATTTCCCAATTAAATCCATATGGAGTAGAATTAAATCGGTAGTATTCTTTCAAATTAAATGATAAATAAAATGGATATAACATCATTCATAGACATATCCATGAATGTAAATTCTGAATTTATCAATTTTTTAGACGAATATAGGTACATGATATGTGTCCATATCAAAACGTCCATATATGATATTAACATATCATCCGATATTATGCTGCGTATTCCAAGTTGAACGTTTTGAAAACGAATTCGCGCCATATAGGCCAAGCCCTCTTTCATCTCATTGGACGGCACGCTGAGATTATTAATGTATGCTATTGGTGTGGCATATCCCCTCCGGTGGATGGTGTTGAATCGTGGTCCCACAAGTCATTCTCCATTTCCACATCAGACAGATCCTCATCCTTCTACTACAACATCAGGTTTATTATAACAGGATGCCTAGCAGTCGTGCATGCAGACTGACGGAAAAACTTTTTTAGGGCGCTTTTGAAGTAGACTAAATTTCCTACAATATGATACCAGAACTGTCTCTGCAAACACAATAGTTTTCGAAATTTTTGCCCATTCGCACCACTTCCGTTAAAAGTATCTCTTTGCTATAGGTTCCACTTTGACTTAAGTTTCACTCAAAAATCTTCCCACTTGCACCATTTATATAACTGACGGGATAGTAGCAGCATGAGAGTGAGTCATAATTGTTCCATATCAAGGCAAAACCGACACCCATAACCTTGATGAGATGCGGTATCAATTTTTCCCAAGAGCTGCGACAAAAACTAGCTTCAATCTAGTTAGGGTATCTCGTATTCTAGACTCTGTCCGATTTCTCTCTTTCCGAACATAATATCAAATGAAAATTTATCGTTGCATTAGTAATACACATTACAAATTGATAATTTTCTATTCTCAATTTCGATCTTCTCGCAGGTTTAAGCGTGTCTAGGTGTCACACTGAACCCTCTCTTTTGGGGTTAGATATTCACGCTACAAGGCTTCAAACCCAGAATGAAGACCAGGGATGCATCCCCGCACATCTCTTTTGGCTGATTTCTTGCGGTTGCACGAAAAGTTGTGGAAACGCCTGCAGATACAGGTGAGCAGAATTAAAATGCTCGTTAGTCTGCAGGCACTGCAGCGGGGCCTGTTTTGATTATAGATCTAATGTTGTAGAAGAAGACGGCCATCTTTATATATTTCGGTTTTATAGCGTTCTACGCCTTCCGATACCCAGCTTCCAATCTCTTCTATCTTCCCAGTCCCATGGCTGTAAGTTTCGTTCAGACATTGCTTTGTGTACTCCGCTAATCCATGTTAGTTTTGGTCTTCTGCTCTTTCTTTTTTCCGTGGGTATCCACTTCAGGACATTTTGGGAATACGATCTTCGTTCATCCTTTCTACATGGCCGTACCATACCAATTGCCTTCTCCGTACTTCATCGACTATCGTGTCTTCCACCCTCATAATCTCCCTTATTACTTCGTTTCTGACTCGTTCCAATCTCGACTTACCAGCTGATCTACGCCAGAAATCCATCTCTAGGTCCATCAGACGCCGCTCTAGATTTTTATTCAACTGCCATGTCTCGCAGCCATAGAGCACTATACTTTTAAATATGGCATTATATATTTGGTGCTTTCGCTCCCTAGACACCTGTTTAGCCCACAGGATAGAATTCAGACACCCGATAACCTGCCTTCCTTTCACGATACGATCTTCTATTTCTTTTTCCGTTCTACCCCCTTTATCTATTTTCGCTCTAAGGTAGGTGTATTCTCTACATGAGCTGATACGAGTGTGTTGGTATACTTGAAGATCTTCTACATCATCGCTACCAATACACAGATACTGAGTCTTCTTTCTGTTGACCGACAAACCCCGGTCCTCATGTAATCTGAATAGTCTTCGGGCCATAGACTCCAAATCCTCTGCGTCCTGAGCCACCACCACCTGGTCATCTGCAAAGTGCAATGTATAGAGTGTGGTATCTTCGATCAGTGGTATTCCCATTCCATTGCAGGCTCTCCTCCATTTCTTCAGGACTTCGTTCAGGTATATTTTGAACAATGTTGGGGAAAGGCAACATCCTTGTCTAAGGCCTTTCGTTGTTCTGAACCTCTCTGATTGCCTATCCCCCACCTTAAACCGAGACACAGAGCCGTCATAAAGTTGTTTAACAGCTTTTATTATGGTGTTATCTATAGGAGAATGTTCCAATACTTTCCAGAACTCCTGAACCGGTACCGTATCGTAGGCTTTGGTCAACTCCACGAAGAGTAGATGAACTTCCCTATTTGTCGCCACTTTCTTCTCATTCAACTGCACCAATCTGAAGATATGATCAATGCAGGATCTACCAACCCGAAATCCAGCCTGCTGCTCTATTTCTTGAGGACCATATTCTTTCTCGACAATATTTCTCAGTATTTTTCCATTCAAGCGACTCATGGTACTTGTGACGGATATACTCCTATAATTATTACAGTTGTCGCGTGGTCCTTTTTTATGGATGGGTGTTATCCATGCTTCCTTCCAACATGGTGGAATTCTGTTTATGTATCGGGTGAAAAGCTCTTGAAGGTGTTTAATTAATTTTTCTGGTCCATCTTTCAAAAACTCACCAGGTAGACTCTCTGGTCCTGCAGCTTTTTTATTTTTCATGGATTTCATAGATTTCCTTATCATATACTCAGTTATATGTTGGCCCTGTATGGCGTACTTTGTTGGAGAAATGGTTGTGTATTCTTGCCTATCTTCTATAAGTTCTTTGGAGTAGTGTTGCTGCCAAACCTCCATTTGAATTGGCGATATCCGGGTTTTATTGGATGCGTTAGTTCTCAGGGCTTTTATTAGTTTCCACGCCTCCGAGGATCTCGTACCACCCATGAAGGAATCCAGTTCTCTCAATTTATTTTCCCAAGTCTCGTTTTTATTATGACTAATTATTTTCTTATAGTCTGCTTGTAAACTTTTGTATAACAGTTTATCGCTCGGGTTCTTACTGCTTAGCCACTATTTATAAGCTTCTTGTTTCTGTTCTGTGTTGTATGGTGTTTACTCTTGCGACCAATCGCTTCACACGCCGCACAGTGCATCGACCCGGTTATAGGCTCGTACAAGTCATCCGTTTCATGAGTAAGATACTAGTCCTCCAGTTTGTCATCAAGTCTAGACTTGTAAAGGTTTCTTATACTCTCGTCATACAGGCCACAAAGATTGTCTTGGGTTTGATCTTTCTGATGTTGAAATGGAAAATGACTTGTGGAAAAAAGAGGTACACGATTCATCACTGGAAGAGATATACCATCCCAATGCGTCGACAGACGATTCAATTCGATAGACGACCTCAACCGGGACCGTTCAAGAAGGCTTTTTAATTATTAATATTACTCAATTAAAAAAAATAAACTTATTAACTTTTGGTTCCCTTTTTTACTTCATTATTCGCTGCTTTGCTTGAACATTATCTTTCACACTCCTCATTCCTTCTTCGACATCATATATAAAAAGAACAGGGCTTAAGTAGTTAAATATGAGGCTAAAAACGATACGATTGCAAAAAACTATGAAATTCGACAAAAATGATAAATTTTGAAAAACTGTATATGAAAAACTATTTTGAGGCTTCAGAGACAATTTTCTTATCATATTGTAGGAAATTTTGTCTTCTTGGAAAACGATTTGTAGAAGTTTTTTCAAAACTAGTCCTTCAGAGTGATAATTGCCAAATTTTGAGAAAAACAACTTTTTTTAGCGGTTTTTACCATTTTTGACAAAGTTGCGTTCAACGCTCTAGGTCGAAATTTCGGATTATTGATGAGGCCAACATCATGAACAAGTCTGCAAAAAATCAGAACTACCTTATTTGACGCATACTATGATGTACTATAAAGTTACTGGAATATAATATGCGAAAAATATTTCTTGTTACTGACACTCTTTTGACGGTAACCAGTTACTACATTTGCCGATTTCTATCATGTACGTCATGGTAGTAGCAGACGTACGTCGGAACGGGTACCGCTGGTACTTCTCAGGATCTTCTAATTTGAAATAAAGGGCAAGTTTTGTGAGACATAACCCAGAAGTATGTATACCAATCACTTGATTGGTACACTTCCCTTTATCACATCGTAAGGCAACTCCGTCTTACATTTTGGGGACCCATTGATTAATATTGCTTCCCAAATAGACATAACTAATCAAATAACTATCGGTAAAAAGTCGAGCTTCTACTTTCTTAGATGGTCAAATAGTACCAAGTAATACATTTTCTTCTTCCTTGATATTTTGCAAGCGGTTTGCTATTTCATCCATTCAATTATCGAATTCTTTTTTATACGCAAGTAGAGATTATCGGGGTATTCACCTTGATTCAGCTTTACTGTTCGAATAATCACAATCGGAACAAAGTTTGAAATAAAGCACAACCGAAAACAACTGAGATGACAGTTATAGTGAAAAAATAAATTGATCTTCTGTGACAGATTGCAAACTATTTTTATCATTGCCTTGGAAGCTATCATAAGTTATAGAATAATAACTTCACTATCTCAATCATTTACTTAATTATTAGTGCCTTTTTTAGTTTTGTTTTCAAAACAATCTTCATCTTATTCCTAATTCTACGAATGAAAAAAATAACTGGTTTTTAAAATACTTGACTTATACTTCAATATACTATATAAGTACTCCAAATATTAGAAATCCTCATTTCTTCACTGACACAAACTAAAAGGACTGTCAACATCGTTGACGAGCCTCAAAGAAATGCAATCTAACTGAGTGAAATCAATAATAATTTCCCTGATTCTGGAATACAATCAATTACAGTCGGCTTCACAACCGCAGGTATTGGAATTTCAGAGAACTATTGCAGGCGGCATGAAACGTTACACATTTCTGTATTCTATTGAATTGCCCCATAACGTCGAGAACATAACCGTTTGTTGAGAAGCAATACACGCCGAACAATTTCGGAAAATTACGCCGATATAAATTCCACACATAAAAGGCATACTGTCGTAAATTATTTGGTTAATGGAGCACATCGCATGAGGAATGTTTCGGTAATTTTAACGCCTACAATATGGATTAATAACGAATGATTTGGTTATGACGTGAAGCATTAACACAAAGTTCTATTCTTCTTTTATATTATAATATTTCATCATGAAATTCCTCTTGGCACATACATATATCCTCAATTAGTGATTAAAGCGACTTACCTGAATACTGAAGCTATTCTCGATGAAGTAAGTAAAAGCTCACCTATAAATAAAAAAAAATAATTAAATAAGGGCATCGCGAAAAATAATAATTGCAGAAAGGACAAAAATGTAATCGCAAATGTAAATGTAATTTCTTCCGAATCAGAATTTCGTTTTGTCTAAGACGGCTATCCATATGAAAAATAGATGATCATTTATTGACAACTCGTGCTTGTGTTATTTATTTTTTTAATGTTAGACAACAATTACTTGAAAGGAATTGTCCCTTGACAAACTAGTGCACTATTATTTGAAGAAATGTTATAATTGTTCTTCGTTCAATATACGTATGATGAAATAGATATAATAATATTGTAAAAGTTTAATCGGGTATGTAGTCAAAATATTGGATATTAACTTTTTATTGTTTTAGCCAAGCTTTCGGATAATGTCTTATCTCTTTTCAGAGCTACTGAAATTACATTAAGTTTTGATTCTTATCATTTAACTGAAAAGATCAAACAGACTTTGATATTTCACAATTATAAGCTCAATTAGCTGTCAAATTGGTTTAGAAAACAGTTATTATTATTTTACAGACTCCAAGAGTGTTTCTCAAAAGTATTTGATTCTACTATGATTTCCCTACTTAATTATAGATATAAGATTATTCGAACACAGAGATTTTTAATCACTGTTTTCACTGAATTTAATGCGAGCATGCTTGAATTATGTGGACCGAAAAGTGTTTTTTTCGAAATTCTGCATATATACCAAAATCGGAAGTATATCACAATATATAATTTGGAAATTGTCCAAGAAAAGTCTATTGAAAAATATCATAGCATCCCATTTTCATTTGATTTTTTTTTAACTCCTCTGGAAATTGAAGTGGCACAGAGAATTCGATAGCACCTGTAAAAAATATTGAAGAAACTGCCCTAAAGATTTTTTATTTATAGAGCGCAGTTGCAATACTGCGGTCTTAGTCAATCACAATAATTGCCGAGATTTTAATTCACATCACGTACTGTGGGGTTATTATTCGGTTGATAGAAGTGGTATAGCTCTAACTGACTGGATGGAAGACATTGATTATTTTTTAATTTTTGATGCGAAATATACCCCTTCTTTTCATTCTGCAAGATGGAGTAGGGGCTGTAATCTTGATCTCTGTTAAGTTTCGTGTGATTTATCTTCAAAACCTCCAAGAGTTAATCGAAAAATTCTTGGAGCTTTTCTTTTCTGCGTAGTCCGCATAAGCCAATGTTATTAGCTTTGTTCGCGGGTCGAGTTCCGAACCATTGCAGAACTCTACTCAAGACATTGTGTAGAATAGCTTTCTAAACTGTGCTCAAGCGCAGATCGACTTACACCGATAACGAATTGGTTCCAAGAGTTCCGGGGTTAAAGCAAGAACTGGTAGTTCCAAATTGATTCTTACCTGAGTTTTATTTGTTGTTATGTCTCGTAAATGTGAGACATATCTTTTATTCATAATTAATCGCCAAGTGACGGAGATCTTCAGGAAATATCAAGAGTTGTTAAAGTCCCAAGAATATATCATATTTTGAAGAGGTGTTCCTAGACTTTAACCAGGCACAATTATTCAACATTTTCGACCGGCCAATATAGCTAAGGAATTGTATCATGAAAATAAACACGCAAACCTTTTTTGACTCAAGAACGTTCGCAGTGAGGTTAGGTCAGAATCTGTTCTGAAATATAAACCGATTTCAAGCGAATAACCTGGTCCTCATTGGTAATTACCAACTAGGACCAACTGAATTCAAGCGACTTCGGTCATTGTAGGTTATAATCATTTTACAAGGAATATCCCTGAAGACTATAACCGTAGATAACCGCAGGCAGGACCGTAGATAACCGCTGTCATTACTGGTTATTCGCTTGAAATCGGTTATAGCCTAGTTTATTAATTCTGGACTTGGTAACGAACCGGTTCGGAATTGGACCCGCGAACAAACCTATTGACTTTAGGTGATAAAGTTTTTTTAGCTCAATGTTTAGATAAACCCCTTTGGAATCTCAGTAAGGCTTATTGGATTATATTTGGGATAAAAGTCGATAATGACATAAGATGGATTCGACTATCTTATGATAATTATTTTAGATTCCTGTGCGTAATTAAAGCTGCAGCTGAAAAGTTCATTCCGAAAGGTTTTCGTAAGGAATACGTACCTGAATGGTCAGAGGAAACCGAGGAGGAAACTGAAAATTACACACGGTTTATTCAAATTCGCCATCAAATGAAAAAAGTGAAAAACTCACGAGCTCAATAAATGCCAGTTGGAAAGATAAATGCAATAGTTTAGTCACAAATAAGAATTTTATACATACCAGTGGGAGGTCATGTGATGTTTTGACAAAACTAGGTGAAGCTGCACCTCTTGCGATATCGTCTTAGAAATGAACCTCAAATCAAAAATGAAAATTCAAACAACATAAAGTTAGGAAATTAAAACACACCGCGAATGTTATCTCTAACGTATTCAATATGGATGAATTAATTAAAGCTGCAGCTAAAAAGTTCATTCCGAGAGGTTTTCGTAAGGAATACGTACCCGAATTACTATGCAACGTGATGCACATAAAATTTCCATACAAAAATTTAAAATTCGAAATTTCTCAAATATTGTCAATACTATATACTTCGAGCAACAATTAATGGAACAGAAAAATATTCAAAAATTTTTGGTGATCTTCAACAGGCGGCATCTCGGTGAAAAATTATCTTATTGAAAATAAAAAAAACTAACTTCTGAAGCTTGAAGACTTTTATTTCTGAATTTAATGCTCCACAATTTCTTGGAGTGCCGGATAAAGCACCATTTGTCTTCGAGATATCCTGTTTTGAATGCAAAATGATCCTTTTTCACTCAACTGCCGATATCTCCAGAACTCCAGAACATGAAATGTATATCACTTGTTTTCTATCTCTTTCAACTTAGGAGATGTAGTACAAAATCATCGAAATCTGACCACCCCCTACAATAAAGAATGAGAATGCTTCATTCGATCTTGACACTTGGGCAACAGTTACCACTAGATCGTTATCCTTTATAACTTAATATGCATACCACTCAACATAAATTTTTTCTGAACGTTTTTTTACGGTAATTGAAAAACATTGATTTTCGTGCAATAATTCCTCGGTAAACAGATTTTTTACACCAAATCCACTATATTCGAATTTGAAATCCCAAGCTCTTTCAACATCTGCAAAAATTTATACAGGAGGTCCCATGTGAATTCAAAAAGTTGAGGGTATTTCCGGTTCAGCCGAAAGTATATTATCAACAAAAATTGTACATCAGATATATTTTGCGTCATTGCACTTACCCGCAAACTTTTATAAATATATTTTCCTTTCCGTTCTGAAGACCACGGTGAATAGTCATCTACGAACTCAACGAAAATTCACACCATAAAAATATCCAGTTATCTGTTTAGTCGGGATAAGAGAGTCTGGAACAGGAAAACAGATTGCATCAGGATTCTAGTGGGACTATCTTCTTTCGTAGAATATTTGTCCGAAAGGATACGTATCCTGTACCAGGTAGGAAACAAAGCCATTGTTAATTGGTACAAATGGTGAGGAATTGTGTCGAGTCCTGAGTGGATCCGGATATCGTTAGCTACAGTTTCCGGTTGTCCATAAGCTGGTCTTCAATTTAGATACTTTTGTTGGAGAAATAGACGTGCCTTTGAATCGCCTTAGTGAGGTTCCATTGCTGCTATCGCTTCACGATTTTCTATAAGTAATTCCTTAGTCGTCTCTCCTTGTTCCGTGAGACTTTTTGAGGCAGAGTAATGCATTCACTTTTTCGATTCAAACTGAAACTTTGAACTTTTATGACTCGATAAAAAAGCACCTAATTCAAAAGCTAATTATTAGATTGACAATGGATCCAGTAAGTACAGGTATTTATTATCTAACTTCTGCTGAACAAAAATTTACAAAGGAATAATTAGATCCGAATACCTTTTTTTTTGTCTCCGACGATGAAATCATTAAAGCTTGATTCATTTCCCAAATTTCTCAGACTCCCGAAAGTTAATACACATGTTTTCTTATTTTTTTGATCGAATTTTTGCAAAGAACTCGATTAGTGCATCGAGTTAGATTCCATCAGGAGAATATTGCTTCAAAAAAAAAAGAAAAAACATATCCAGTTCAATGACGATATTTAAAGTGACTCCCACCTTGTTCGAAAAAGCAAAAAGAACTCGGTAACTACCTAAGTCGAGATCAGACTATTCAATTAAAATGAAAGTTCAGCAGTAAAGTGCGGCAGTGTAATATATTTGCAGTACTTTCGATCGAAACTATACTCTAATATAATAAATAATATAATGATGGTTATATAGAACACAAAATCAAACTTATAAAAAACCGACTACAAAAAAGTCAAAACAAATCACTGAAAAATTCAAAAATAATTACGTTTTTACTACGAAAAGAGAAAGGTAGATAGGTACCTTACCACTTCTTATCTTAATCAACACATAACTATGAATAACAAACAATTGTTAAAATATGTTTTAGAATTCACATAAGCAAAATCGCATGGAAAATATTAGGTTTCTTATAAGTTGGCTACATGCATAGTTGGCTGACACCGACTCTCAAAATAACAATAATTGTGAGTACATTACGATAACGTAATGCAGACTTTTATGTATTCCAATATTTTTATGTGATTTTAATCTGGTGAACTAAAAAATATTTTGATCGGTCATTATTCTTCATAGATATCTGTTGATTTATATTTCAAGTCGATTTTCTTCCTTTTTTTCTTACCTTTCAGAAAAATTTTGTTTTATTTTTCAAGTTTGTTGTCTTTTTATTCTGATTTTCATTTCATTTTCAGTGAATCGCCAACTAATTTGTCTGAATAGGGGTAGACCTACTAATCGTGTTGTTTATATGAGACAGCGCAGTTCATGAACTTTTCGAAGGATATTACATTTTGAATGGATAAAAGTTCGAGATATCTCTGATCATCCACGTCAACTACAAGGACCTAATTTTCACTGTTCCATATAAATGAAGGCCTGTGCCTCTTTCCCATCTATGTTGAATAATAATTTTCCATAAAATTTCATTTCATTCATCTGGCACACCGCAACGATCTGCCTCCCCATGATATATATAGCACCGGGAGGCAAGGTTTTTAATCCTGTGTTTTTTCTCGGTTTTGAATATTCTTTACCTTATCATAACGTACATTCCACTATGAACTTGTGAAAAAATATGTTAAGGCATTTAACCGAATGGAAACCATTTCGATACATATAAGAGGAAGGTGGGTATTCAAAGAAGAAACGTTTGTTGATGCAAAACTCAAATTTCTTGTAGATTGTCAGTGAAAAGGATATCAATGATAACTACATGAGAGAAGAACAAATAAAAGACTAGTGCGATCCTAGTGTATAGTGTGATTCAGAGGATTGAATATTATTCGAAGTCAAATTCTGCCAAATGTGTCGTTCAACAAGTGTGCATGTACTAAGTGCAACAAGAGAAGATGTAAAATGAAATAATCCCAAATGGGAGGCCCACTCTGAGTAATAATCATTGCAAAATTATTATGGGAGATCAGAAGATTTCTGCCAAATGTGTTGTTCATCAAGGGTGCATGTACTAAGTGCAATAAGAAAAGATGTAAAATCAAATTATCCCGAATGAGAGGCCACTCTGAGTAAAAATTATTGTAAAATTAATATGGGAGCTCAGAATTAGAATAAGAAAAAACAACTTAAAACGAAACACTCAAAGAACAAGAAGACTATCCTTAAAAAATAGGACCTGAAAATAACATATTATAAAAAAATTTTCTACTTAATTTTCGATGTTCAAATTCGAATTTTATTTGCCAAGAGATTTTCACAATGGAACTCGGTTTGTTTAGATATTGAAATATCAAATAGTCTTTTTCAAATACTCAAATTTCTTGCCTTGGCACTCCGTTAATTATCAAGTTTTGTTTTGTCTGATAATATCAATTTGATAGTTTTGTTCACAGGTTTGATATACCTAAGAGACTGAAAGGAAGGGAGCGGTGGATTATGATTTAAAAATGTTGTTCAATTAATGTCTTGGTTCGTAAATTATTCATAAGTTTTCTAATGAACATAACTAGTTCATTGGTTCTATTTAAATAATACACTAATTGTTCATGAAAACTATTCTCTTATAATATCGGATATGATCAATAAAGAATTTTGGTTCTGAAATCCAAATTGATTCAACAAGAATAATACAAATAGGTGATGACAAAACACGACTTTCATTTAAATAATAATAAATGAATATAATTTCTCATTTCTAGTGAACAAAATACTAAAGAACTATGATTCTTTAGTTAAGTCTAATCATGAAATTAAATAAATAGTTCAAAATATAGATTCATATAAGAAAGATTGCTTGCAATACTTATCGCCAATTCAATTGTCTAGAGTGTTTTACAATGCTCAAAATCGAATTAATTGAAAAATCAAAGAGTTTCGTATAGAATTAAATGAAAATTCACGATTCATCGAACTATTAAAATACAGCAGACCAAAACCATCACAGTAGCGTCTGACTCAAAATGAGCGGCTGCAAACGGCGTCTGACCCAGACTGGGCGGCCGACGAACACACTCGCCAACACGCTCGGCAAGCGGGGCGTTCTATTTGCCAAAACCTTTCAAGTGAGATTATGCTGAGATGTCGAATTTAAAGATAATACCCCAGGTGAGTAGTGTCGATGACACAGAATCTCACACTGATTCAAAATCAGTCTGCCTCATATCGGATTCTGGGGGAGGCAAAGATTCGATTTATCGGAATAACCCCTTCAAATTAAAAAATTACACAAATATTTACTTAGCTCAATATAATATAAGAACGATGAGAACCCCAGAACATTTGATCAAGCTAGAAAAGGAGCTAGAACACATAAAATGGGATATCCTCGGTCTCTGCGAAACCCGGCTACCAGGTGAAAAAACGACAATTTTGAAATCGGGCCACGTGCTGTATCAAAACAATGCTGACAATCACAACGGTCAGGGAGGAGTAGCATTCCTAATTAATAAAAGGCTGAAACATTTGATAGCAGAAACCAAATCGGTCTCTGATAGAGTAATCTATATGGTGTTGAAACTAAACAAAAGATACAGTGTACAGTTCATTCACGGTTATGCACCAACAAGCCAGGCAGATGATGAAGAGAAACCTTCCTTGAAGACCTATCAAAAGCCAAGTGCTTACATAAAACCCACTTCAAGATCATAAGTGGAGATTTCAATGCCAAGATCGGACAGAAAACTACAACTGACTCGGACTACGTGGGAAAATTTGGTCTAGGTGTGAGGAACCACAGAGGAGATATGCTGGTTGACCATCTGAATAAAGAAAATTTATACTGTCTGAACACCTTATTCAAAAAGCCTATACAGAAAAAATGGACGTGGCAAAGCCCTGATGGCCACACTAAGAATGAGATCGATTACATTCTATCCAACAACAACAAAATATGCACCGATGTTTCCGTGCTGAACAGGTTTGACACAAATAGCGATCATAGGCTGGTTAGAGCATGTCTTCGTTTCAAGCTCAAAATAGAAAGAAATAAACTTATACACGGGGGCAGGTTTCCTACTGCTGAAGGGTTAGAACAGAAAAGTGCGGAGTATAGGATAGAACTCGAAAAGAAACTAGGACCAACAAACACTCTCGAAAGTATGAACATTAACCAACTAAGCAACAAAATCACCACTGCTATTCGTACAACGGTCAAGAAGGTCTGCGCAAAACCAAAGAGCTTGAAGGATACCAGGTTGCGACCAGGAACACTGCAGCTCATGGAGCAAAGAAAAAGAACACCCAGAGATACACATGCCTATAGTGAACTGAATAAGAAAATACACAAAGAAGTGAGAAAAGACATCAGAATTTACAACACTAAAATCATAGAAAACGAAATAGAAGACAATTCAAATATGCGGGTTTTAAGGTCAAAACTATCCCAGGGTAAACAATCGATTAATAAAATGAACGACCAGCGCGGAAATGTGATATCAGATAACAAGGGTATTGTCGAACACATCAAGACATTCTACACAACTCTCTACACATCCGTCGAACCTGCTCCAACAATTGAGCGTGTTACTGTTCGCAACGTGGGTTTTGAGGATATTCCAGAGATATCCAGAGAAGAAATAAGGGCAGCACTGAAGGAAATGAAGAACCGGAAATGTCCTGGTGAAGATAGAATCACATGCGAGATGATGAAACTATGAGAAGAAGTAATAGAAAAACCCCTTCAAATTCTTCTCAATAAATGTTTACTGGAAGGTAATAAACCAGAAACGTGGAAAAACGCAGAAGTTATTCTGCTGTTCAAAAAGGGAAAGAGTGACAACATCGAAAATTATCGACCAATAAGCCTTCTGTCCCATATGTACAAACTTCTCACCAGGATCATTACTAATAGGCTGACCAACAAATTTGACGAATACCAACCTGTAGAACAAGCAGGTTTTCGCCGCGGGTTTAGTACTATCGACCACCTACAGACCGTGTGGACATTAATAGAAAAATCTACCGAATACAATGTACCCCTGTACCTGGCATTTGTCGATTTCCATAAGGCATTCGACTCTATAGAGACATGGTCATTCACACAAGCTATGAATGTTGCAAGAATAGACTCCCGATGTTTTTTTTTTTACCACAGACAAGTGCTTGGCACTTTTGTGGTCTTAAATGTTTGTTAACGAAAATTCTTCAATCAATTTATATTTCGTATTTGTATTTAAACATGTTAATAAACATATTATTATTATTATTATTATTATTATTATTATATACAAACTTATTGGAGAATATATATAAAGATGCCACATTTCATGTTAAAATAAAGGAGGACTTGAGGACGGATAAAATCAAGATAGGTAGGGGAGTACGTCAGGGTGACACTATATCGCCGAAATTGTTCACCTTGGCCCTTGAAAATATCTTCAAGTCACTGCAGTGGGAAAATAAGGGTATAAATGTGGATGGTTCCTACTTAAACCATCTCCGCTTTGCCGATGACATAGTCTTGATAGGTAGCAGCCTGCAGGAGTTGAAAGTTATGTTAAGCCAACTTAGTGATGCCCTGAGGAAAGTCGGCTTAAAAATGAACATGTCGAAGACCAAAATTATCAACAACACTACAGAACACATATACATTGACGGCACAAGACTTGAAAATGTGGAAGAATACATATATTTAGGGCACTCAATACGAATTGGCAAGGACAATCAAACAGCGGAGATAAAAAGGAGGATAAGGCTAACTTGGATAGCTTTCGGAAATATGAGCTACATTTTCAGAAATAACGACATCCCTATTAACCTCAAGCGTAAAGTTTTTGACACCTGCATATTACCTGTAGTGACATATGGCCTGGAAACGATGGCAATAACGAAGAAGAGCGCGAACCAGCTGAGAGTGATGCAGAGAGCGATGGAACGAGCTTTACTCAATATCAGTCTCAGAGAAAAAATAAGGAATGAAGAAATCCGACGAAGAACCAAGGTCGTAGATGTCATACAACGGATTGCAGAATTGAAGTGGCAATGGGCAGGACACGTGGCCCGACAAGACAAATCGAGATGGTCATACAAAATAACACACTGGCGACCGAGAGCAACGAAACGCAGTGTGGGAAGACCACAGCGGAGATGGCTCGATGACATCAAACAACATGCGGGAAATAGGTGGTTTCACATTGCTCAAGACAGAACAGCATGGAGGAACATGAAAGAGGCCTACGTCCAGGAGTGGATAAAGGAGGGCTGACGAAGAAGAAGAAGAAGACCAATATTTTGATCATATGTAATTTCCACGTTGACTCAACTAGCTCCATATATCTCTCTATCTTCGAGAATGACAGCCTGTCCATACCATAAAACATAGAACGTCTATGATATAGAATTGAAGATTTTGGTTTATTTGTCATGGAATCAGAATCTAACACAAATCCCATCAACCTATCCTTGAAGTCCACACTTGTCTATAAAAATAATAAAACGAAATCGGTTTTCGTGTTATTATTCGCCCATTACCATGCACATATTTAAGATTCATATAGTTTTCTAGTGAATGTCTTTTTCTAAACTGAACAAAATTAAAATTAACTAAATGCATCAGCTGAGTTGACAAACATAAAAAAACGAAAGAAAAATAAAACACACAGTCGAACTGTGAGTCACCCCCTGTTTTATTTAAGTCAGTTAATAAACTTTTATAAATGAAATGTGAGAGATTTTGGGAATATTTACGAAATATGTTTTCAACTTTGAGTTTTGAAAAACAAGAGTATTTCAATATCTTGGGTAAAATATCATCTCTTACAAAAAGACCAAAACTAAATTCTCGCTTTTGTATGGTAATTCCGTTAATTTTTGGAGATAAAGTTCTTTCTCAGTTTTATTTCTTACTATGTCACCTAGTAGTGGGGAAATAGGAGGCGCTATGATTCCTTTCAAGCTTTCGACTATTCTAGGAAGACAATGCTTCTTCCGAAATTTTTTCATTCTTTGAATATTACGAAATGACAAAGAATATTCTATTAATGTCATTGATATTATGAGCAATTATCCTGACGATTTCAACATTATAAAATATAGAAGAAGAATAGAAACTATCATCCATTCTTTTAAGTCACAGTTAACGTCAAGCGCCATGTTTTTCTACTTAAGATAACTCACGTTTCTGGAATTTCTTCCTTCAATCTGTTCGAATACATATATTTCCACAAAATTCGATATTAGTAGTTTTCAGCATCCAATCTGAACTAACATATTGGATCTGGAAAGGCACAGACCATTCAATTCACGGTTTGTATAGGCAAGCATCGTATTGTATCAAAACCAACGTTTCGCATTCATAAGGGGAGGGTGCCCCAACGAAATGAGGGGGTTATGGCACGTGTGCCGAACAGCCTCTATTGAAAGAATTCCGCCGTGATTTCTCGAAACACGAAAGTTCACCCTAATTCCTTTCCCATTTTCACTTCCACGTCCTCCAAGCACGAGAGAAAAAAACCCTCGCGAATGAAACAGAAATAAGGAGAAATAATATAGCTATATTTTTTCGGAGAATCGAGATTTTTCAGTCTTGGCGGAATTGAAGCTTTCCTGATTTATCTATTTGTTCGTGAAATCCAATTTCCCTGCTCATACATCAGGGTGGCCATGGAAAGGAAACGAATATCAAGTTTAAATATTATCCGAGCGCTCCCGAACCGATTTTGTTGTTTACGCGACAGTTGCTATCTTCATCAACTCTGCTGTTTTGGCGACTCCTCCGCATCAATCTGACATAATAGTATGCCAAGATTATAAAAGCTTCATTTGTTTTGGTACTGACCTTCTTGAAATAAATCAGGGATACGAACTTCGTGTGCTCATTCTGGAATATGGATTGAAAAGTTATACTGCGGCCAACCTCACAAGGTTTCTATCGTTCTGATCTTAATTGGTATAATTGGTATTGTTCGATCATTTTCGACCCGAGACATTCCAATTATAGTTTGGTCATGAAAAATCTGCTAATTTCCATATAACGACTTACATTTATACTACAAGCGATATTCACTCAAGCAAATCGCTCAATTAATGAAAAAAATTAACATTCAACAAAAAATCCTCAGAACACAATTTATTTTCTTTATAGTCAATCAGGACTATTTTCAGAAAAAATTCAATAAAATAATAAGTACCGTACTATTGCGTATTCTTACACAATAATATATTTTGAAACATAGGTGAATTCAAAACAGTAATGATCAAAATGAATACCATGTTCAATTCATAGGCTCACAGATCATTTATCATAAGGCTGCAGAAATTAAATCAGATGTTGCCACTGAGAAAAGAGATATACCGGTTTCAGCCTTATTTGCCATCATCAGTATACCATATCTCATCATGAAAATACTTTTGAACAAACTTGTATGAGAATCATTGGTAAATAAATACAAATAGCGACATTTAGTAGTTAAAAAAGAAATTCTACATTCCCAACACATATGCTGAAAGGGTTTGCTCACTCCCCTTCCATTCCTTGAGATTTTGAGGGGCCCCACATTAGCACCCTGATGCAAGTTTCTCTGAGGGATTGAAACGCCCACTTATTTTCGCGAGAAATAATAAATAAAAAAAAATACATTTGTCACCTTTACGAAGGCCACACCTAGAACAATTTTGAAACATAGAATTGTCAGTAGGTAAATACAATTATACGAAATGTAACTGTTCCAAGTCGTGCCTTGTGTTCTGTTTAATTCAATATTTTTTAATCCTGAAAAGCTGGAATGTATTTCCTTATATTTGTACCTGATTTATAATATGATCTCGTCTTCTTTCTTGTCCACATTCAATAATAATAATATGAATTTCATTCAAAGCATCCACAAACATTTTTTCATCGGTTTCCTAGAAATCAATGAATTAATTTTTAGAATTTTTTCTGCGTGGAACATTTTTTGATTGCGGTTATTGGATTTCTAGTTCTGAAATTATCGAAGTTGTTTTCAATTACATTCGCGAACAGCTATTTTGAAAAAAAATCGTTCACCATTATCACAGTGTGTTCAAATTTTTTTATTCAATCGAATAAACGGTTTAAATGCATTCGTTCCAAAAGAACAACATGTCTATGAGAGAATATCGTGTGATGAAGTTCGTTGCTGAAATTGAAGTAAGGTTTTGCATAAAATAGAATATGCGCTATAAAAGCAAGATTTCGTCTGTCTGTATTTTCTCACGATTTGTATTTTGCTCGTTGTTCTACACAATTATTGTTGACGAAATATATTTAATATTATATTATTATTACTACCATTATCTGGGCACAGCATGTAGAATGTAGAAATGTAACATTTCGCAAAAAGTAAAAATTGCAAGACAAATGTGAGTATATTGAAATGATTCCGAAGAAGAGATAATTATCCTCAAGCATAAAACGAATGATTCTTCTTAAAAGTTTGAATGAATATCTGTCTGATATTAATACTTCAACTTTTTGCTCAGTTTCCGCTACCGCTACCTAGCACAAATTGAAAGCGCTCTGAAAAAAAAAACGACCGCTCAAGAACGTGTTGAATTTGTAGCGCATGTGTCACTGAACGAAACCGTTGTGCATTAGTTGCCATTTATTCAGGTTGTCCTATTATGAAACATTACTTAGTATGCAAATTTGCAAATGTAAAAAATCTGCATATCAAATAGCAACCGAAAAAATCATGATGTTACAATCATTTATAAATCATTTTTTTCATTAGCAGAAGCGTATTCTAAGATTCAACGTGCAAGTTAATATGGCGACGAATAATATAATAAATTATATGTTTATTTCAGTTCAGTCATTATCAAATCTTGGTGAGTAGCTATTAATTTTCGATGATTCTCTCGATGGAACTATATTAAAAGAAGAAGCCAAAAAGTGATATAAGAAGGTATTTTCGAAAAGATCCTATCTATCCTAAATCTCAACTGAGGAGTACTCACAGCGGGGTGAAAATAGCGCGTTATAATATTATTTTATAATTAAAAGGAAACCTCGAAGGTAAACAAGGCGCCACCTGCATTCGTGTCGAGTGTTGTTGCAATTCATAGCCCTACTAATTAATTCAGGAATATCTTTCAACAGATGATGGAAAGTTGGGGCTACATGCGCGCGAAACTATAGACTTCGGTAGAACACATCAAGGGAAACTATGTCGATTTAAATGAACACCTGTCTGCGAACATCTGTAACTATTCGAGTTTGATAACTTTCATGCCAATTAGATTTCAGTCATTAATTTGTACGCTTCAAACTTGTCTTTAGTATAGAGTCCACCATCGGCCAGAATCTTAGTTGTTTTCATGAAATTAAAATTCCGGTTTGACCTGAAGTGACTCTGAATTTTTTATTTCGAATAGTACCCTGTATATTTTTTGAAATTTTGGATTTCTACTCGAAATTATTTATTCAATGATGTATAACATGACAGATCATCAGCCATCTCCTGAAAGTATAACTCCTGAAGATACCAGACAGTCGAACTAGCGAAACGTCGAGAATTAAATGGATGGAAATCTGATTTTTTCAAATCTTCCTAATCAATAGGGCTAATTTGATGGTATACACAATCTTTCGAATACCCCCAAAAAGAAATACATCAAGCATTAAATCTGGAGATCTTATTGTGTTAATGAAATATCAATTATTATTGAAGCCAAAGTCAAGATTATGCAAAATATCGTAGCCCACTGCAATTCTTTGAATTTGAAATTTCAATTGCCGTTTTCTTCATCGAATCAAATGTGAAATACAAAGTATGATACCTCCTTGAAGAGTTAATCTTAAGTAGAACTTAAAAATTGCAAAAATTATACTGGGTGCTATTTGAAATAAAAAAGTCAGAGTCACTTCCGATCAAACCAGAAGTGATTTTCAACTTTTGTTCTTCCCAAATGAAGATTCCTTGAACGAATTGGAGAACAGGAAATTTATAAATTTTTATCTTCCTAAGAGGCTGAGATACCCCATCGGAACAGGTATACTGGACACCGGTATATCTATTTGATCTCATTCAATTATTTTCACAACGCAAGAAAATTATTTTCTTCGGTGGAAAATACAAGAAGAAATCATTGAAATACGTACATATTAGCATAATTTGATTCAAAGCAAATATCACAAGCATTTCCGGTTGCAATGGAAGTACTGAAATATTTTTTTTTTAATTTTTAATTGGCACACTAGGTATATTTTCATAATTCACATGATTCTGAGTACGAAGTTCTCTTCATTTGTCAATTTTTGACATATCATATGAATTATTTTGAATGTTCTATTTGTATGGATTCGTTTTCAGTAATATAGCTATAAAAATTTAATAAATGAAATAGTTGACATGATAAATGAAAAATTGACAGATGACACATCGTCGTACTCAGAATGTTGTGTACAATTGAAATATGACAAAATATACCTAGGATGCCATTTGAAAGTGAAAAAAGTAGCATCAGCTACATGATGAAGGGCAGGGGAGGTGCCATTGTACACTTTTTTAGATGGTCGGCCGAACAACTGTCCAGTGCCATCCTAGCAGTCAGCAATCCCAGCTGCCCCTACAGCAGGGGTATGTGACTGCACATTTTACTCCACCCGCAAAAACTTGAATAATATACAAAGGCGAGCATGGTTCTATATTCTGTTGCCACCCTGTATATAAGTGTAGGAATTTGACTGTGTCTAGGGAAATTGCACTCGAGTCCAGTGCCGTAGGTTAAAATTCAAAACTACAATACTAACTAACCTATTCTAAATAAAATTTCGGATCCCACATAAGTATGCATCTGTACAATTTTCACCTTTACGTTTCAAACTATTCAGTACCAAATACACTTTTAAGTCTAATGATGATCATTGAAAACTATAGATCTATCTCTACACCTTTTTCTTTTTTTTTTCTACAAACTATTCAATGGTAATCAGACTTCAGAGTCTAATAATTATTATTGAAAAGTTTGTGAAAAAAAAGAGTGTACAGGTACAAATGCATACTTCAAAAGATCTCTTATTATTGAATTCAACCCATGCAACTCACTCCAAGTGGGACATCCGCTACAGATTTTGAACGAAATGTTAAAAAAAATATCAGAGGTTTCAAGTGCAAATGATTGACAGAACAACCAGCGCTCATTTGTATTGTTGGAAGAATAATTTTTCAATTTTTATCTCAGCAGTACAAAGTTGTCTTTGCTATGTCTTTTCAGTGGAGATAGTTGCCGTCGTCAGTATTAAATAGACAACAAGAAAAAATACTGGTCGCATCTTATTATTTTTCCATAGTAGAAAAATTTTTGTTACAAGAAATGTATACCTACTGAGTGCACCTTTTACTTGGACAAATATTATCGAAGTTCCCCGAGGTCGATAGAAATAGTTTTTTTTTCATTACCATTCCTTTCGGTTCGACATGGTTGAAGAGGCTCTTGAAAGTCCTTGAAAAATATGTAATTTCCAGTTATATCTATATGGAATGAAATGATTTTCGGAATAAAGGCTATTATGGATAGGGTAACTAAATCTTTTTCGGAGGCAGAATTTCACACCCATATTTAATTTTTTCAATTATCAGCATTATATACCATTTTCTATGCCATGTTTATATCAGAAATTCATTGGACCCAACCCTTTTCAAATAAGTTGAATGCTATTTAATGAATATTTAGTCATAGAGAATAAACTTATTCTAGGCAAAATCTCCCAGCTGTGGATTTCAAGAAATAACATTCGTTCAGACAAATAAGATTGATCAAAATGGCTGAACACTTTGGAACTCGGAGGAATGATAATTAATGCAGCATGCCGAGGTTTAATAGAAGTTGGCTATTGCAGTTTTACTTGAACCATCTGATTAAATCTCTGATAAACCAAGGGCTATTTCCGAAAAGCACAGAATCACTAAATAGACGAATGTGTAATTTCTGTCCAACAAATATCTAATATGCAATAAAGATATAGAATAAACTGTGTAAACAATATTTAGACAGAGAACAGGACGTAGACGACAGAACATGAGATTTCTCAGAAGGATTACAAATTCTGAACTCAAAGAAAACCTTAACTGTGATGAATCCCTTCCCGAAACTGCTCATATCTTATCGTTCTCTTAGCACAGAATCAAAACAACCAAAATTTACGTCCTAATTTCCATAATCCGGAAAGCAAGTTAGAAACCGTGTAAGCAGACCGAAATCGGAACACTTCCTTTCTGAAGTATTCATGCAAGGAGAATAGATAGGATTCTGTTATCGTGCGGCTGATATACCTATATTCGATAACGTAGACAAATGTAATATTTTGCATATGTGGATATTGTAAACACCAGATAGATTCTGTACAGAGACGAAAAATTCGATGGCCAAGCCACACGCTGGAAGGTGAAATCGATCTCTCTTGCGAATAGATTTTCAGTTCCAGTGTTTGGATAGGAAAAAAGTTTCGAGTCGATTTGATTCGCTCAAATAAGTTACGAGGAAACGAAAATATGGAGAAACGAATGATTTATTTCTCAAAAACTAGCGAAGTTCCCATAGTGTCCTGTATTTTCGCCAAATTAAATAATTTTTTCATAACATCATGACCTTTCGAATGTAATACTTAGAAGTGGGATTTCACCTCAAACGAGAAATTAATGCAGCTAAAAATCGATCCCAGGAATTACGCGATTTTCATTCGTACAAAAAATGAGTTTTTTCTTTTTCGCTTAAACAGACTGTATTCACGTACTGGGTTAATTAACCTCATCCAACTCACTCAAAGTGGGACATCCGCTACAGATTTTCAATGAAATGTAAAAAAAATATTCGGGGTTTCAAGTGCAAATGATTAATAGAAAAACCTGCGCTGATTTTTATTGTTGGAAGAATAATTTTCAAATTTTTATCTCAGCAGTACAATGTTGACTTTGCTATGTCTTTTCGGTGGAGATAGTTGCCGTCGTCAGTATAAAATAGACAACAAGCAAAAATATTGGTCGCATCTTATAATTTTTTTATAGTAGAAAAATTGTTGTTACAAGACATGTATACCTACGGGGTGCATCTTTTACTTGGACAAATATTATCGAAGTTTCCTGAGGTCGAAAGAAATATTTTTCCCGTTACCATTCCTTTCGGTTCGACTTGATTGAAAAAACTGTTGAGAATCCTTGAAAAATATGTAATTTCCAGTTATATCTCGCAAACGGGAATATCGAATGAAATGATTTTAGAAATAAAGGTTATAATTGATCGGGTAAATAAATCTTCTTCGGAGGCAAAATTTCACACCCATATTGAATTTTTTCAATTATCAACATAATATACCTATCCCACTAAACAAAAAAATGTAGTTTTCTCATCCACCATAAAAAACATTGCGAAAAAAAATTCTAAGTGTAGTTGAATCCAATGGCAATGAGGATATTTGGATCCATCGCCCTCTTTTAACTAGGAAAACATAATTTTCATTTACTTAGTTTCAAATGACGTAGGTATACATAACTGTCAAAACTTTGGACATGATGTTGATATTCATCTGGGGAAAAATTGTGAAGTATATGAATTAAAAAAAAGTATTTTCAACTTTTTGTTCTAAGGAATATGCTTTCTATTACTTTTTCCTGGTCTGAAACAAATGATCTGTTGAATATTGTCCTTCATTCTTTCGTGCGGTTGGCTATGGCAGAGCAGAAATATTTTTCTTAACAATCCAGGTACGTAAATTATTCTCAAATGATAATAGCATGATGAAAAGTGTGTCTTTCATCGCATAACTATCGTTGAATAGGTTGGTTACTAATTTGTTAATTTGAAATTTTCCGTTGGCCGTTTATCTAACTTTTTTCTGAAAATTTCTAAGAAATTTCGCTAACAGGTCAACGAATGAATCCATTTTTCTTCCCGTTTTTTTACAGGAAGAATCCTACATTTTTCGTGTTGGTTCCAATAATTTTCATGAATTCGGTTTGTTATGGATTCGGTCAACGAGGTCAATCAATATAATATGATATTTTCACATTTGAACAATTTATTTTTGCGGCAACACTTCCTTTCCTTGAGTAAACTGCGAAAACACTCATGACTTAGAGCGCTGACCTCAATATTTTATCAAGCAATATAGGTAATCGATATGAATATTCAACATGCAATGTCATAATTTTCGTACCAATCACATACTTCGCATATATTATCTAGAAAACATATCTGACAGTGAAAATGGACAGAAAAATATTCCGAGTTCAGAACTTAACTGAAGAATAACAAAGCTCTGTCACCATCCATCATTTGAACCCTGTTTCAGGAAATGTAAATATGATGCCAGTGTTGAACATAACATCATCGTAGTTGGAACACACGAACCAAATAGGTATTTTACCGATATACGTTTCGCTAATAAATTTCCACCAGAACAAGAGGTAGATATCCACTGTCAAAATTTTGGCTTGTCCTGAGAGCTTCGAATATAGGTTGATAAACGTTATTATAGTCTGCATTACAGCCGATACTGACTATTTTCAAAAGTGCAAACTTTTCTTAATCTTTAATTTGGTATTATCAGTAAAAAAAAGACAGACAATAGAACTTGAAAGGAAATGAGGGAAAAAGAGGAGATGAGACACATACTATAAAAATTAGAAAAAGGAATAAACAAGAGTTAAGAGTTATTTTTATTTTCCACTCCTCACGAGAATATGAAAAAAATGAATATCGAACAATTGAAGATCCATTTTATTGTAACTTATTTTGTCACATGAAATTTTATGTGTAAGCATTATTTAATCATCATATTTACACACCCAAATTGATTTTGTATCATTGTCAACTGCCTTTTTACTTTTCTATGACTGAAGAAGGAGACGTTGAATTTTTAGTAACTAATATGCATTTCAAGTTTCACATAGAAAATTATATACATGAAGTTGGTTGCGCTGTAGGTTCAGGTATTGTTACTATATGTTATGGATCACTTATTGAACATTTGTATTTCAAATTTGTCTTTTGACGTGTTTTTCTTACATAAATTTTTCGACGACTTGATATTTGCATTGCTATATACATCAGGATTTGATGAAATACTCCATGTACTCCACAGTGTTGATTCCCACAGTAGCTCAGTATGAAATAAACAGAAACAAATGTGTGTATGCCTGAGAAAAACGGGCATTATCCATTTATTATCTCTGGTAATGCTTTCATGCATTTTAATGCCCGTTTTTTCAAGTCTTGACTTATAAGAGGAATTGACGTAATGACGTATGCACAGTTATTTAATTCACCAGCCAGAAATATAAAGACATATATCAATATATAGGCTCAAGGATCTTTCATGACGAAGTTTGAAATTATGAAATTAGGTTTGGTCCTCATGGTGAAAGATGTATGAAACTATTAATTGAAAGTGGTATCCATTTCGATGATCACTATTTTCAAATCATCTATGTTCAAAATTTTTTTTAAGGCCTCCGTGAAGGCCAAGAATTTTTCTTTTATTTTTTCTTCCTCCACTGTCGCAAATAATTTTCGTTGATTTACGGTCACTACTAAAATCCCAAGGAGTCGAAGAGGATTGTTTTTAGCATTCGAACTGGAGAGATGGAACGACGTTACTGTCTGGCTTAAAGCTAAAAGATTTTGTCTCTGAGAGATGTGAGATAGTGATGAGGCCAAATAGACCGAAACTGGTCTATATCTTCTCTCAGTGAGAACGAGTGTTTTCATCTCTCCAGTCCTCATGGTGAAAGATCTGTGAGCTTCTAAAATGAAAATGGTATTCATTTCGATGATTTCTGCTTTCAATTCATCTATATTTCAAACATGGTATCAATGTTCATTAGTAACTTTCATCGTTTGCATTTTATTATTTTTCCTCAAAGGTTTGAATGTTTTCAGAATACCTCACATTGAATAAACCGGAAAATTAGTAGCTACGTTCAGAGGCCCAATGGTTAATCAACTATTTTCCCAGAAAATAGGTGTGTATCATCATTTACTGAAAGCTATTTCAGTTTCAAGAACGTGAATTCTAATTGTGTTAGTGGACGAGGTATTTATAAATTGGAATGTTCATTTCAGTGTACAACGGCCTTTTTTTCCCTGTTTGGATTCTCAAAGCTCCTGATGGTGACAAAAAACACTATACAACCCACTATCATGACAATTTCCCCAATCTACATTGAGTTACCTCTCCATATTTCAGAATATATGAATAAAAAATTGAGGATGAAAATAATATAAGTTACCTACGTGACATTCTTAGAGAAAGAGAAAATGGAAAGATATGAGAAAATAGTAGTAGTAGTAGTAAGAAACTTTATTGAAACAATGTTTCAAAGGGCTAACAACCCAGGTCTTCCTGCCCATATGAGAAAATATTTAATCGATTTCCACTAGTCCATTGTAGAGATCGAGAAAGATGATAATTTATTATTTCGTTGGATTCTGTAGTTCATTAAAAACAAATTAATGCTTTTCTTCAACTCGTTCGATAACCTATTTCATTTTGAGAAAAAACACAATTCTTAGGCATACCTAGAAGCTCAGTGATCGCGTGTAAACAAAAAATTTACAAGGGTAAAATTCGAGAGGTGATTAGGAGGGAAAATTGAATGTTGGAGAATTACCCTCGATCAGGAAGGCTGAGATAGCGTGTTCTCATGACCATTGGATGTTCACGTTCAGATTTTCGAGGTCTTACTCGAAGTTGGCAATTACTAACCCAGAAGATAATCAATCATTCTATGAGGATGAAAAGGTTTCGGAGGGATAAGAAAAACTCTTTTTAGAGTGAGAAGAACTTCACATACTTAAGAGAATGGAAAGGTTCTCTCTGTTGTGTCCCTCGATAAATTGCGTGTGAAAGGTTTTGGCAACATTTTTTGTTCCATTCGGGATCATTCCGGTCGTTTGCTTAGGAAAAATCGAACCCATCTAGAGATACGGAAATGAAGGTCTTAGATCAATTTGAATATTATCTCTTCTTACAGCTTTACATTACCTTAAAATATTTTATAACATAACCATCATTGATTAATGATGAAATCTCGAAACGTCAGCACTTTGTATCATCATTTCCGAATAAACCTGTATTTATAAAATGTTTTTCAGGACACAGGGCAAATTATTTCACAGATGAAGAGTGTCAATTTGTCACCATAACTGAAGTTGAGAATTTTCGTTCATTTGAACGAAAATGATTTCAAATTTTACACGCGTCAGTCACTCGTACGGCGTTGAAAATATCATTCGATCATAGAATTCTTTCAACGCTTTGAAGTCGACTGAAATGAATAAATTATTGAAACTGTATTGTGAATATCGAACACATATTATTTTGTATTTTGGATAGCATAAGCGGTTCATTTTATATGTCCAATTCGATACTATGGTACAGAGCCGGATTGACCATTAGGCAGATTAGGTGATTGCGCAGGGCCCTAGGGGCCCCGCTTCAGCTAGGGGACCCCAGCCTCATACGATAGAAGAAAATTTCTGATGATCTTCAAAAAAGGGACCCAAAATTTGCACTGCCTAAGGGCCCCGCACATGGAAAATCTGGCTCTGCTATGATACCTCGAAGTTCAATGTTGATAGTTAAGGTTAACTCTTGACTCAATCATAAGGATGTTTCAACGTGAAATATACATGAATTGACCATTTTAAATATCGATTAGAATCATTATGCAATGATTCTCAATTTTTTTAAATATTCTTATGATTTCATCCCAGTCTAGGAAATAAACTCATTCGAGAAATTTTCGAATAAAAGAAATATTTCTACGTTAGTTCCTGCAAATAATCTGAATATTATGAATCATGAAACAAATACAAAAAGGGATAACTGAAACGAACATGATAATGAGCAATTATAGGCCTATTTTGAATGAGTCAAATATAATCGAAAAAAGCATCAAGAATGAAATGGTTAAATTTCTTAAAAAGCAAAATATTCTCACAGCAAAACAATATGGATTAAGTAGGGAAGTCGACAACTAATGCCATTCTGGAACTGACGCCATGACTCTAAAGAGCAATCGATAAGAAATTGATGGCAGTGTGTTTATTTCTCGACCTTAGGTACTGAGTCATTTGACAATATAAGCCATGAAATAATGCTGCACAGGCCGGAGGAATATGAAATTAGGGGCATTGCGTTAAAGTTGATTGAAAGTTACCTCACTGGACGAACACAGGTAGTGGAGTTAAATGGAGTGAGGAGTGGGCCTATCATTGTAGAGTGAGAAATTCTTCAGGGTATATTCCTCGGTCCTATTCTGTTTATCATTCACATCAACAGTCTCCTCCAGCAGAAAACATCAGGAAACATTATAAGTTTTTCAGATATGACACGGCTATTTATTTATTTATACATCAGTGTGTTGGGAAACTTTGAAAACGAAATCAAAGAATGACTTTGCTAGTATCAAGCGATGGTTGGATGGTAATCGATTGGCTCTCAATTGCAATAAGACGAAGAATGTGGTCTCCACTTCTTTTTTCATTAGACTACCTGAAGCAGTTACTCTTGAGATAGGTGCACACACACTCCAATAACACCCGTCGAATCAGTCAGGTATCTCGGTATTACGGTTGATAGGCACCTTAGATGGGACTCACACGTAACATATCTTAAAAGCAAGTCGAGAGGGTTAACTCAGAGGTTCAGATTTTTCAAAAGCTTTTTGGAACTGAGACATATGAATATCGTGTTATGCATTAGCACAGTCACAATAAACGTACAGTATTTAAGCTTGAAGGTGTTATAAAAGTGGATACTAAAGATCATACATAGTAGAGGAATCAGATTGCCAACTGATCAGCTGTATGCAGAAACTGGTGAGAGACAGTTATTTGCCCTTCTAATGAACGTGAGTCGGAAAAAAATGAATGTCAGTCATATACAACATTCACACGGAACAGGAATGGGAAAAGATGGAGTTGTTTTCCTCGAAACTTTGGAAACCATTGGACAAAAATGTGCTCATTTTATTGCCCCCAAATTCTTGAACCTGATTCCAAAAGAGCTGAAGGCTGAAGGATTAATTTTAATATATAAAACTAAGTCGGCCATTTTGTTGATACCACCATTTAAAACTAAAGATTGGATGAACTGTTTGTTATGAAAGATTTTTTGTTGGATTCTTCCACGGCGGGGTAAACATAAAATACATTAAAACTCTGAAAAATTTGATGAAATGGAAAAAAAAATAGAAACAATTTTCCTTCTTGCGAATTAGATAGCAAACGATATAGGTAGTTATCTATATCTATGATGGCAATGTAAATTACTGTCTATTTTGAGTTGCCTTAACGTCCAAATCGAGACATTGACATTTTTTATCGAATACACAAAAATACAATGGGTGTTTCCAAATGACTTCATTTGGAGCAGATATAATTAAAGGATGTGGATCCAATCCAACATTCTAGGTAAGAAGATAATATTAACATTTATGATTTCAAATCACTTATTTTGTCTTCCTATTCTGCTATTTAGATCCAAGGCCAGATTCACCATCGAATTGGATCATTACAACCACTTTAAACCTTTCACCTTTAAATTTACTTCATATAGGCAATATAGATGATCAACTTGATTAACGTCAATTAATAAAAGCAGATGTGAGAAGAATAATTCTTCAAGATCTGCAGCAACTACTTCATGAACATCATGCGCTAATTTTTTTGGAGAGGTGATGACGGATACTACTTCAATATCGAGATGATGAATCCATTGAAAGGTGAGTACCTTTATTAAAATTCAAGATGTACACTTAATAAAAATTTGAATTATTTGATTTTTAGTTCAAGAAATCACCAAGAAAGTGAGCTCGATGAATTATTATTCATTTCGGTTAATGGTTCGTTGAAATGTTGATAAGTATTTGCTGAGATTTCGTCGATTGTTGCAGCAGTATTTTGTGGACATGTAGTGTGAAACTAGCTGACCCGGTAGACTTCGTACTGCCTCAATCGATAAATAAAAAAAAGCAACTTTAATATTATAATAAACTATTATAGTATAACGTAGGCCAAGAAGTGTTTAGAATCATTTCCTATCCCAGAAACTAAGAGCGTAGGGGATCTGGTGGTGGGATCAGTTGAGGCTATTGGCAACGAGATAAGGTAGCAGACCGGGCGAACTTAGTTTCACCTTGAAGATTAATAAAGTTGTACTGGTTGTACTAACCATTGTAGTTTTTTAGAAGGAAATATATAAGGTGGAATACAAAAAAGTACAAAATATAAAAAAAATTTAATTGCATTGAAATAGGTATGTGAAATGTACATTGTTATTCATACATCAAAGAATTCTCTTTATTTAAGAGGTAAAGAGGAACTTTTTTTAATATTTTATCGATTGAGGCAGTACAAAGTCTGCCGGGTCAGCTAGTTAAGAATAGATAACACCCTAAAAATTAGAGAAGCTGTAGGATGTAATATGTTGCGATTCGTGCTTTTGTATACTTGTATATATATTTATTTGTACTATTTTTATTTTTCTATCTCGAGGCGTTGAAGTGAATATCGTCACATACAAGTAGTGTAACACTACGCCTGTGACTGCTGTTATTTGTAATTCTGTAGTTTCCATCGTAGTAGTTATACTTTTGATTATCACATTTTCATTATTTTATATCAGGAGTTATCGGTTAGACAAAATTGTTACCTTATAGTGAAACATACAATCAGACATATTTGTCAGACTAGAATGTTATCAGGATGTTCGATCAAGGAAACTCAGTTAGACACTTTTATATTATCCTAGCTTTCGGTAAATGTTGTTACCTTTTTCAAGGATCTGTAATATGAAAATACATACAAATAACAATGGGAACAAAGACAACTAACATACATATACTGTGATATTTTTCCTTCTGGGCAGTCTGAAGATAAAAAACCAATCATTCAGCAAGAAATAGAATTAACTCATCTTTTTCTTCAATTTCATTGGTTGTTGTTATTTATGAGGTTCTGATTTTGAAATAGGTGATGTGATGTTCTTGATAACTCAATGAGGTGAGGATTTATGTTGCTGAGGTTGTTGGTATCTTGTTTGGTATTCATAGTAGGTTCTTTGAATAATACTTTCGTATTTGAATAATCGATTACATGATCATTGTTGTTGGCATATATAGCTAGAGCGCAAGTTCTTAAGTTTCTTCGTGTATCACTCTTGTAGGAGGTTATTCTATCTTTCATCCATCTAGAAGTCTGACCTATGTAAGTTTCTTCACAATTGCCACAGGGTATACTATAAACCACTCCAGATTCAAATTGCTCTTTCTCTTTATCTTTCAGTCGACTGTAAACCAACTTATGAATAGTATTATTCATAGTTTTAACAATTCGTATATTCTTGTATTCACTAAAAATTTAAGAAATTCTGTTGGAGAGTACTGGAATATAGGGTAAGGTAGTGTAGATAATCTCTTCTTGTTCTAATGCTCTGGTGTTCGGTTGTAAGTTAATATCAGTTGGAGGAGAAGAAGCTGTATTGTGTAGTATCTTATTGAGAAGTTTGATAGGGTAGCCATTCATCAAGAAGATGTTCTTAAGGTCAGAAATACATTGAATATGGAAGGTAGGGTGCGTCAGTCGTAAGACTCTTGTTTTCATCCCTGTGACTAGGTTCATCTTCATGTTATAAAGATGGCAAGATCTGTAGTCTAAAAACCTGCCAGAGCTACTAGGTTTTATTTATTTATTTATTTGAATTAACGTGTCTCGGCAACTAGGCCATTGACACATGGTACAGTATTTAGTTATTCTAGATATAACATTTGTATTGTGGATTATAAATTATTACAATTGAATTGTACTATGGATACATCTATTATATGTTCTTTATAAATGGCATTCTTTTAGGAAGTTGAGTGTTTTTTCAATTTGAGGCACTGAGTTGAGGATGTTCTTCATATTTTCTTCAAGTCCAAGTCGATGGCGAACTTCATTGTAATGTGGACAGTGAGATAGAATGTGTTCCACCGTTAAGCGAGTATCTCGGCAGTGATCGCATGTAGGTTGTTCTTCTGATGATGTCATCAAGTAGCCGTGTGTCAACCTGGTGTGACCTATTCTTAATCTTCTCAGTACCATTTTGTCCTTTCTATTAAGCTTGATTTTTATCGGGTAATCGACCTTAGACTGGACTTTATGTAGTTTGTTGTTGCTGTTATTCCATTGGATTTGCCAGTTTTGAAGAGATCTCTGCTTAATTGTGGTCTTTAGGTCTGTGTGGAGCTGAATATTTGTAATTGGTAGGTCCGAGGACCGTGTCTGTTTGCGGATTTGTCTGCAGCTTCGTTTCCTTCTATACCTACATGAGAGTGGTGTCCACATTATGGTCAAAGAGATGTCTCTGTTCGTTTGGAGTGTATGACATCGTTCCTGAATTTTCTGTACTAGCGGGTTTCTGGAGAAGAGGTTGGATATCGCTTGAATTGAGGATAGCGAGTCTGTGAATATTCCGATATGGTGGCCTGGTGTTATGGTATTGTATAGAGACTTATAGATTGCGAACAGTTCGGCAGTATATATGCTGGATATAGGTGGGAGTTTAAAAGACACAGAATTGTTCTTGCTGTCGATGATTGAGCATGCAACTCCGTCTTCGTCTTTAGATCCATCAGTGTAGAATTCCTCATCGAATTTCTCGTTGGTTTTCATTTCGAGGAAGGATTGTTTTAGAATTCTGTCATGGGTTTCCTGTTTATTATGTCGATGAAGGACTGTGTTAAGGTTCGGATGATGTCTGGACCACGGGGCGTGTTTTGAGTACGTCATGGGAACCGGTAAATTAAAATTTATAGATTCAGAGTGTTGTTGGATAAGCTGTGGAATTGTGGGCAGCGTCATAGAATGAGATGAGTTTGGGTAATCTGGTGTTTTCATAAGATTATGTGCGGGGTGGTACGGCATTGCAGACACCTTCGAAGCATATGTCAGAAGAAGTTGTTGTCGACGGAGGCTCAGAGGTATCTCTTGTGCTTCTACATGTAGACTATCGGATGGACTAGATCGGAATGCCCCAAGGGTGATGCGTAGCGCTGTATTAGGTACGGTATTCAGTAGTTTTATTACTGCTCGGTAGATTCTCAGTAAGATCTCTTCATCGCATCCCCACTGATGATGAGATAGAGTTCGTAGGAGGTTCATTGTTTTCATGCATTCGCCTTTGATGTTTTTGATGTGAGGGGTCCAGGTGAGTCTATTATCCAAGGTCATTCCAATATTAAGGTGATCAACTATTTTATGGGCAGACCGTTGATTGTAAGGAAGGTTATATGGTTGGATGTCTTCTAGTAAATCGAATTACTTTTGATTTTGAGGAAAAGTTGAATCCGATGTTCTTAGCCCAAGTGGTTATATCATCAAGGGAATTTTGTAGAAGTTTGCATGTGCTGTTTGTGTTTTTTCTGAGCAGAAACAGTAATAGGTCGTCGGCATATAGAACTAGTTTGGTCGGTGTTTTAATAATGTTGCAGATGTCGTTGATGGCAAGTAGGAATAGGGTGGCACTCAATACAGAGCCCTGAGGAATCCGTTCTGAGTGATGTAGGAAGCAGATTTTTCACCGTTAACTATTACTTTGAAATTTCTTTCTGTTAGGAAATTCTTCAGATAAAAGTATATATTTCCATTAAGATTGATATTTCTTATTTTGGTCATAATAGCTTCGCGACTTGTAGTGGTCAAAATGCACTATCAATGTCTATTAGAGTGGCAATTAAATCTTGTTATTGGCGAAGGCATTCGCAATTTTCTGTCTGTAATATCACTAGATTGTCCATAGTGTTGCGATTCTGTCTGAAGCCTGATTGGTTGAATGCAATAGGTTGTTTTTCTCAAGATGCCATATAAGTCGATTATTAACAACCTTCTCTAACACCTTGCATAAGGTGCATGTCAAGGAGATTGGTCTGAAACGTGTTAGGTGAGGGTGCTGACTTGCCTGGTTTTTTGGCTTGTATGATGTGCGATAGTCTCCATTGAGTAGGAAACTGGTGTTTGGTCCATATGTAATTATATATTTCAAGAACTTTGATTAATGTTTCTACATGTAGCTGTTTAAGAAATATCATAGGAATATTATCCGGCCCTGCTGCTGTGTTCTTCATGGAAAATAGTGCTTGGTTAAGTTCTTGCAAGG